>CM070516.1:23363329-23546681 GCA_036346375.1 Guadua angustifolia | reverse complement strand
AATTATGTCTCAATCATCGATCGATTCTACCAGTCAAACACAGTAAGCGATCTGCAAAAAGCTAACACAACTCAAATTGCTTCTTTTTGAATTCCAATTCAAATCAAACTCAAACCTGAGCACACCTTACTCAAATTTAGTCAAAATACTCATCACAAACATGAGTAGACCTCTACATGGTCCTTCAATCTCCCCCTTGATGAGTATATTAACAAACACACGAAAAAGCATGAGTTTTGAGTTTGAAAGAGAGAGAAGAAAGCAATTTGAATACGAAGCCAAACTTTGTCTAGAGAAAAGGAAATAAGATCATGACCAATGAAAGAACAAGTCTTCCACAAAAGCTCTAAAAATCCAATAAAATCTTATGAAAAGCTCAGATCTGCTTATGATATTTAGATTTAGCAAATTTTTACCAAGATCATAAAAACCAAGATGTATTCACATTTTTATCTTTTAATGATACATTTTCTACGTTTTCTCCCCCTTTTGGCAATATAGGCATCAAGAATGCAAAAAGTTTTTTTATATTTTCTACCCCATTCTATATGTATGCATGAAATGCATCCTAAGAGAGCTTTGAAAATTATCCAAGTGACCACAATGACAAGATATGACACCAAGCTAGTTAATGACAAATTAGACTAAACTGAGACATGTCCAAGTACAAATAACAAATTTTGCTAGCAAGCTTGATTTTGAAAATGTTATTTTTAGCAAGATTTAACATGTACAACACTTAGCATGAGTTTCAAAACTAGAAGCAAAACCACTAAAGGATCAAATGGAAAACCTAGAGTTTAACCTACTCAACACTTTGTGGAATCTAGAAGTGCATACAAGGTCCTTCGAGCGCATTTCTTAATTGATGCAAGTTTTGACTTTAAGACCATAAAAGACATAGTGGGGCGCAAATATTTGACATTATTTGCATTCTTTACCCACATATATTTTTTTGTTATTTGCATTTTTCAAGTGATTGACTCAAGCCATTGTCGACTATCTCAAGAAGAACTCTTAAGAGGATAGTCTTGGTCATACACGATACACTCCAAGTTCATCCCAAGTGCAATGGGAAGCAATCTCGTGAGTATAAAGTGTTGAGATCAATTTGCACAAAAAGAGTCGATTTTTCTTGTTTTTCATTTTAAGCACTTATGAGCAAATGAAGGACTCAGGTATGGATCGAGCTAGATTCACCCAAGTTGCTATAGGGACTCTAGAGAACTCCAAAATTTCACAAATCATGGCTAATACCCCTAGAGAGGAAACTTAGCAAGAAAAAGCAACATGTTTCAGCAGGTTTTCATTTTAAAGCTTATTTTTCAATTGTTAGTAAGCTTAGCAAGATACATGAACTTGGACATATCAAAGTTAGCAATTTTCTTCATATAATGTAGCATGGTGTATAGCACGAAGAATAAGTCATTTGCATAATAGACAAAGCTCATAAAAGAGAAAACAAAGTCTAAATGCAATGCATGAAGCAGATTCCCAAACTCCCCCTCAACCTGTAAATCAATTTTAAGTACAAATCTGGTCTAAGTTGAGTTGTTAGCAGAATTTGGCAAGAGATCCAAAAGAACTCGATTAAAACCAGAAACACAGAATAAGGAGAGGAAGATAAGAAACTGCCAACTGGGTGATCTAAGAGCATAGAAAAGATGGTAGAGACACTATAGCTTAGATTCACTCTCATTTTTCCCATATGACTTATGAAGGAAAACTAGCTCTCAAACTCCAGCCCAGGAGCAAACACAGACCCTGTCTACCCAGGGGGCCAACACCTGCTAGACCTACAAGACTGTGAGTGAGCTCAACCGAGAAGAAAAAGAGAATAGCATCCTAAAGCATAAGATGAGAGGTCCATACCGAAGCATGCCAGAAGTCTAGGTGAAGTGGACTCAACAAAGTGAAAAACAACCCAAAGATACCCAGAAGAAACAGAAAGGAAATGCTGAATATAAACATATAAACATATAATACAGATCAGCTCCCCCTCAAGATATACCATATGGGCTCATAATCCCAAGCTCCCCTCTCAAGACAACAAACCTAGAGCTATCCAAAGGCTTGGTGAAAATATCAGCTATCTGGTGGTCACTCTCCACAAACTGAAGCACTATATCCCCTTCTCCACATGGTCTCTAAGGAAGTGATAACGAATGTCAATGTGCTTGGTCCGAGAATGATGCACTAGGTTCTTAGCAATGTGAATGGCAGATGTGTTGTCACAGAAAAGTGGAACACCCTCTATCTCTAACCCAAAGACCCGCAAGGTCGATCTCATCCAAAGCACCTGACTACAGCAACATACTCAGCCTCAGCGGTAGACTGTGCAACACCGAACTGCTTCCTAGAAGACCAAGAAACAAGAGAAGTGCCAATGAATTGGCAAGTGCCAGAAGTGCTCTTCCTATCTATCCTACAACCAGTAAAATCTGCATCGGAAAAGGCTCTAAGGGATAGACACGTAGAAGAAGAGTACCAAATACCATAATCAATGGTAGCACGAAGGTACCAAAAGATGCGCTTCACCGCCTAGCGGTGAGAGATGCGAGGAGAAGCCTGAAATCGAGCGCACATACACACGGCAAAGTGTATGTCCAGCCTCGATGCAGTGAGATACCAAACCCCTGATGTGAGAAAAGGTCTCATCCTTCGAGGCCATGAAGAATACCCAAGAATACCTAGAAAAATCATCAACGACGACAAGAACATACCACTTTCCTCCTGCTGACTGCACTCTAGCTGGACCAACAGTGTCCATATGTAAAAGCTGTCCTGGTGCATCAGTCATCACTACGGTGACTGGAGGATGAAAAGTAGTAACCATCTTGCCATGTCGGTAAGGAGAGCAAACTAAGTCTTTGACCATTTTGAGTTTGGGCAAACCATGAATGAGATCGTGGTTGCTAACTCGGGTCAAATGATCAAAGCCAATATGACCAAGTCTTCTATGCCAGAAGGAGAGATCACGGGACTCAGAAGAATCAAACATCGAAGAGAGTCTCTAGAAGAAGCAGAAAAATCAGCACGAAAGACTCTCCCAAATCTAGAAATCCTGCAAACTAACCCTCCTGATGAATCAAGGATTCTACAGGCATTACTCTTAAAGCTTACCTCGAAAGAGTCATCCATAAGCTGAGAAATAGAAAGTAAGTTGTATTGCAGCTTACTCACTAAGGCAACATCTCTAATAATAAAATTTTCATTGATACAGATGATACCTTTAGCAATAACTCTACCTGAAGACACATCCCCAAAAGTGATCAACTCATTACCAGGGGCTCGGACTAGGGAAGAGAACCAACGAGAATCTCTAGTCATATGATGAGAATAACCGGAGTCGACAATCCAAACATCTCTCTTCCCCATCCGACGAACCTGATCAAACCAAAAGAGAGAGAGATGACTCAGTACTGGGATAAAGTGAAGACCTGGAAACCCAATACTGAACCACACGACGCTTCAGAGTACCAGCCACAGAAGAAGACTGGACTCGAGTGTCTCTCTGATGCTCAACTTTCACAAGATTAGGTTGGCCCGTCGTGGTGCAAAGGCCGGACCACCCCAGTGAGGTTGCCTGGATCTCCTACCAGAAAACACCCTACGCCGTTGATATCTACCTCGATGGGAAAAGTGAGGAATATCAAGAGGACGACGGGTAAACTAACAACCAGTAGCTCTAGGACTAAAACTCGAAGAAACAGTATAAAAACCAAGTCCTAGATGCCGCCCAAAAACAGGCGACTCTCTAACCTGTCTAAAAGTAGTGTGTGCCTTAGGAGCACTCAGAATTTGGGGATGACCCTGAATACCCTTAAGAATAGCAACACGCTCACGCCGAGTGATCTTGGCGCGCCTGAAGTAAAAATCTGCTAGGTGACCATCCTTCTTACAGAAGGTGCATGTGTACTTTGCCTTACTAGAGGCAGAAGCAACAGGAGAAGCATCCTTCTGGTCAGAAGTTCCATGGACCACACCAGCAGACCTAAACACAGTGGTACTCACCCTAGGAGCTACCACGATCTCACCAATCTTGGAGCCACGCACAATGGTGGGAGGATGTGCCCTAGCATGCTCCAAGTAGTCAAATCCTAGACCCTGATTAAATCAACTAATGTTGGATTGGTCTAGAATGAGTGAGCTTCTTCTTGCCTCCTACTAACCTCTCGAGAGTGTTCATGAGATATTCACACTCCCGAAAGAAAGAGGCACATGAAGAACAGGGAAGAGAGGAAGAAGAAGAACCAGAAAGAGAAGATCTCTCAGCACGTGCCTTTTGATCGCTTAGCACGGCTGCCTTAATCTTGAGGGCCTCACAAGAAACGCAAGGAGCATATCTAATTCTAAGGGCTTTGTCTGCTAATTTCTTCCTAAGCTCGACATGGATTTTATCCATGTCCCCCTCAATCATAGAACATCGCAAGCAACTTTCTTGTGACTTATCTAGTAAGTCCTTAGTAAGTTTAGCATACTTGACATTTAGAGATTCATTGTTAAGTTTTAGTTGCTTACAGCCCTCACATGAGCTGACTGGATCGTTAGAAGCATGCAATTCAAGTTCATCATTTCTAGAAGAAAGTTTGCTAAGGTGAGTGCTCATGGCATCAATTTCAGCAAGTAATTTAGGGCAATTTTCACATGAAGGAGTAGAGTGAGCATGAAAAAAACTAGCCTCAACAGGAATAACATCAACAGAACTAGTGCTAGCATTCTTCAACCTAAGACCATCAAGTTCAGACAGCACACTATCATGCATAGTCCTTAGGTTCTCCAACTCCACAAGCAAAGCATCACACAAAGAACAGTCATCAGAAACTAGAGAGGGAGAAGATCTAAGAGAAGATAACTCTCGAGTCAAGGTACCTACTTCCTTCTCAAGTTCCGTACACCTAGCTCTAGCTCTAGCATGAAATTTTTCTAGTTTGCAAAAAGCTTCATTGAGCTGGTCATAGGAAGGTACCTTGTTCGAGTCGCTGTAGAGCTCGGAATCGCTGATGCCGTTGGTGTCGGCCATGAAGCACATGCCAGAGAAGTCATCGCTACCCTTCTTCTCTTGCAGATCATCCTCGCCTTCATCGCTCCACGTCTCCATGTCGGAGAGGCTGATGTCGTCCAGGGCGGCGAGGACGCGGTGAAGAGCTTCTTGTTCTTTGAGAAGTTGTTGTACTTCTTATCATGTGCCAACTCGCGAATTGGAGGCTTCTTGATGCGGTTCTTGTCGGTATAGTCGTTCTTGCCTGAACCGCCGGAGTCGTTCTTGTCCTTCTCCAGTTTGGGACAGTTCGCTCGAATGTGGTTAGGGCCACCACACTCGAAGCAGGTGATCATGCCACCTCTTTTCCTCTCTCTCACCCTTTTGTATGAATGATAGAATTTGAGAACCAAAAGAGCAAGCTCATTTTCTGAAAATTTTTCCGGTTGGTCATCGCTTAGCTCACAAAGGGCGGAGAGGGAGAAACCGATAGAAGAATCAAAAGAGGAAGATCCAATGGGATCGGTGACCAAAGCCATCGACTGAGATTTCGTCTTCTGAGAGATGACATCGATATCATGAGTCTTGAGGCGGGAATAAAGCCCGTCAAGAGTCAGAGTCGACAAGTCGGTGGTGTCCTTGATGGTGGTCACCTTCATCTCCCAAACCCGAAGATCGAGTGCGATCAAGAAATATCGAGCATTGTCCAAGTCAGGGTATATGCAACCGACTTCTCGGAGGTCGCTTAAGATCTTGGTAAATCAACCAAAACACTCATCAAGACTCTCACCAGCGTATTGTTCAAACTTGTTGTACTCACGCTTGTATTGGTTCTGCCTCACAGTCTTGATTTGAGTAGTGCCCTCATAGTAAGCATCGAGGGTCACCCAAATCTCGTGAGCAGAACGAAGATGAGAAATCCTATCATACTCACTGCAGGTAAGACCCTGTATGAGAATGTTCCTTGCCTTAGCATTTGCCTCAACATCAGCCATATCGCTGGCCGTGAGGTTTTCATCAGCACGAACCTTATATGGGAGTTTCACCTTCTGCCATATCAGGAAGCCCTGGGCAATGATGTATGACTCCATCTGAGATTTCCAAAATGGAAAATCAACTCCAGAAAAATAGGAGACTTGGTGGAATATTTATCCATCGCCATGGCTTTTGAGACCGGTCAAGATCTATGGAAGAGCAAAACCGGCTCTGATACCAATTGAAGGATCGAAATGGCGAACAGAGGGGGGGTGAATGGTCGCAAATAAAATTTTCCCCATTCAAAGTACTCCAAACAATCTCGCAATAAAAATCTGAAACACCCAATGATTTTCCTTCAAACTGGTGCTTCTCAGATTCGCATACCCTCCAAAACCCGAACAATTAGACAACTATGTGTACCCGTAGCATGCACGGATGAGAAACATGAATCATGTGAGGGATTTTTTTTAATCACAATCCTGGTTGTCAAGTGTCCAAACAAAGAGGAATCAATTCAAAGACTTCTTTTCTAAAAGAGATAAAGCAAAAATACCAAAGTCTCTTTTCAGAAAAGTAAAAGCAGATTTTTTAGGAATTGTCCTCATTTGGAGTAGGTGATTGGTGAGTTTCTGTTGCTCTAAAATTTTTTAGAATTGTTCTCCCTATGAGAAGTTGAGTTGTGAAACACTTCACCAAAAATCAACTCAAAAAGGTTTGTATAATAGACATGAAAAATCAAGCATTACCGACAGTCAAGAACTTCGACCAGGAAGTTTGAGGCTCTATTTTCACTTCATAGCACTCAAACGGTGCAATTAGTGGACTCACAAATTTTTACTGATATGGATATATGAGTCACTCATCTTTTACAACAAGAATAACTCAAAATGGATTTTTCTAGATTTTTCTAAAAATCAAAAACTGACTGCTGCGCGAAGAACATGTTCTGGACAGATTTGCAATTCGATAAAAACTTGATCTCTAGTCTATCCTAGGGTGCATGAAAGAAGTAAAACCATATAATGACCCTCAAGACATCCTAGAAGAACAACATTTAGAAGGAGGGGAGGCAAATCCAAATTGCAAGAAGGTGTTTGCGAGAATGAAAATGTTGGAAAGTAAATGCTGAATTTAAATTGTTTAAATTAAAGACATAATGTAATTGCACAATTTAAATTCTCAAGAATAGTAAGGAATATTTTTGTATTTTCTGGATGGAAGGTTTACAAAGCCTCACTTGATGTGGGCAAAGCTCAAAGAAGCAATAAAAACATTCAAGGGAAGAAGGCCACCCCTTCCCCCCTATTTATACTACTCATGGGCCACCTACCATCCTTGGATGAGTCTCTCAACCCTAGAACACTCATCAAGGGCTAGGATTAACCCACTCACACAGCCATGCAAGGGCTCACCCAAAACCCACACACACAAAGGGTTTTCTTGCACGGTTTTCAAAGCATACTAACTAAACCCGCTATCCTATCAACTAGACCGCAATCCGACGGCCCTCATCAATCCGAGCAGCATCTAGCTAGCATCACATCCATTACTTGTCTTCATGGCTTGCACGGACTCCGTCTCCGATCATCTTCCAACGATCCCCGACCGTTTGCACCTCCGACGCTCCTCGCCTAGTCCCGGCCATCCTTCGCCTCACCATGACCTAGCACCGTCATCCTACAACCATCAAAAACAAGGAAATACCTCACATAGCAATGTTCAACCATCACAAATGCTCACAATTAATTTTTTCTTAATCATCAGTCGGTTCTACCGCCAGTCACAAGCCGGTAGTGCCGCAAAAAGCTAACACAACTCAAATTGCTTCCTTTTGAATTCCAATTCAAATCAAACTCAAACCTGAGCACACCTTGCTCAAATTTAGTCAAAATACTCATCACAAACCTGGGTAGACCTCCACATGGTCCTTCATCACAACCCTTGGTCTTCTCTTGCGGATCATCATCTCCATCATTATTGCTTCATGTCTCGGTGTCGGAGTGGAAGATGTCATCGAGTGCAATGAGGACGCGGTGGAAGAGCTTTTTGTTCTTTGCGAAATTGTGGTATTTCTTCTCACGCATGGGATCACGAGTTGCAGCCTTCTTGTTGTTATTCTTGTTGGTGTGGCCGTTCTTGTTCGCACTGCTATAATCGTTCTTTCCCTTCTCTAGTTTGGGCAGTTAATTTGCCTAAATATGGTTAGGGCTACCACACTCGAAATAGGTGATTAAACCACATCTCTTCCTCTCTCACCCTATTATATGTATAGGAGAATTTTCTTTCTAGTAGGGTAAGCTCATTTTTGAAAAACTCTACAGATGCTCATCACTCATCTCACAGAGAGCCGAGAGGGAAACACCAAAGGAAATTTCAGAAGTAGTGGGATCGGTGACTAAGGCTGTCGACTGTGACTTCGTTTTGCATGAGACAATACCAATCTCATGAGTCTTGAGTTAGGGATAAAGTTCATCAAGGTTCAGAGTCGACAAGTCAGTGGTGTTCTTGATAGATGTCACCTTCATCTCTGTAAGTTCAAGCGCCTTTGGTTTTGGTGATTGATGTTAATTAATGTTTAATCTGTGTTTAATGACAAACCTAATCTTTATGAGACTAACATGTCTTATTGAGCATATATTTAGCAGTCTCATATTTGGATGAAAAATGGAAAACCCAAGGTATGTATGCGTATTCTTTCTAGTATTAATTGCATACTTTGGATTCAAGTTAAAGTATAAATGTCCCCATTATATTAACCACAAAACGTGCATCATGTTTCCCAATCCATATATTACATGGATGCACATACTTAGGGGGAGTTTGTAATTTAACTTGAAAGTTTCATTGTATTGATCTATTCTTTATTGACACATATAAGGATCAAGACAAAGAAACTAAATCCTTGAGTATATATATTTGAATTGCCTAGTTATAGTATACTCATGGTAGTATAGGATATACTCCAATGTGATCAAATTGAATATGTGCATATTATATCCAAGTCAATTATATCTATGCACATATACATGTGGGGTTTATTCTATAGTTGATGACTTAGAATAATGATCATTTCCATATAGTTTACACATAATGGATCATTACTTTTCATCAACATGAGTATATGAAAACTTGTGTAGTTAATATATACTCATATCAATTTAAATGAAAATTTAAATTGAGTTCATTTGTCTTGTTAATCATTAAAGAACATTTCATCATGTGTTGATGGTGTTCCTTGATTAATTAAGGATAAATGAATAGCTCTTAAGTATAATGAAGCATGCGTTGCATTATTGTACTTAAGACACATTTAAATCATTCAAATTGATTTAGGTTGTGCTCAATTGATCTAAAGGCATCCATTATGTGTTAATGGAGTGCAAGAGATAATTGAGACAACCATGCATCTTGGACTAACTATTTTATGAGTTATGATTGAGTTAGGTTAAGTCCAAGGATGATTGAGAACGGGATAAAGACGGCATCATGAGGTGATGGGCGTCAAGAGAAGATCCCGAAGATAAAGAAGAGTCGAGTGATGATTAGGGGGCGTATGAATGAAGATCATAAAGACCCCAAAGGGATTGCTTATGCGTGTATGGCGAAGGTATAACTAGATAGGCTAAGGACTTTGTTGTCTTTGAGTCTAGTTTTTATCGCCGTACTATTAAGAGGGGTTGAGTCCTAGTTTGAGCTTCATCATGTGTTGATGATCTCAATCCCGCGTTCACTCAAGCTCAAATCATTTTGATTTGGTTTTTGCATAAGAACTAACCATTTGGCATGTGTTGCGAATGGGTTAAGCTTATGCTTGGTTGTTTTTGGTTTATGCTCTGATTTGCATGTGTTGCAAAGAGGAAGAGCATTTGCATTTGGTTTTCGCATAATGCTTTGATTTGCATGTGTTGCAAATAGGATAAGCAATATGCATTGGCTTTTGCGTGAAGTTCACTTTTGCATGTGTTGCAAATGTTGAAGCTTCATGTTTTGTTTTCGTTCAAAACATCTCTCTAAAATCCTTGGTTGCTTGGACCTAAGTTTTGCATGTGTTGCAAAAGGAGAGAGCTCAAGCACGATTTGGTGTTTATGTGTTTGTATGGAGCTAGAGGCTTACATGTGTTACAAGTAGAGAGC
The DNA here is from genome assembly GCA_036346375.1 of Guadua angustifolia. Taxonomy (NCBI): domain Eukaryota; kingdom Viridiplantae; phylum Streptophyta; class Magnoliopsida; order Poales; family Poaceae; genus Guadua; species Guadua angustifolia. The sequence goes on along the minus strand of CM070516.1, from coordinate 23,536,588 downwards.
TCATACGGTTGGTTTTGGTTTTAGTATGTAAGTTTGATTTTGTGGTTGCATGGAACTAGAGAATTGCATGTGTTGCAATTAGAGAGTTCATGCACCTTGAGTTTGTTTGGTTTTGTTTGGAGCTAGGTTTTGTATGAGTTGCAAAACGAGGATGCTCAAGCAAGTTGGATTTGGAGTTTATATGCGGTTCTTTGAAGCATGTGAATAGTATTTGCAAAAGTGTTTTACAAATTGTTTTGATCATGAGTTGATCATCACATGATTCAAGTTTTAATCTTGTTGACCCCTTGCTAGCTTGTAGTCATGTTTTTGATCAAGTCTATGTGAGGGATTTCGAGAAAATCAAAATTGGACTTGAATGACTACATTAGAGTCTTTGTTTTTGTGATTTTGGAAAATATCTATGGTTGCTTAAATCTTGAAAATGGGTGGAGAGTGTAGCCCTCGTAATAAGCTTCGCATAGAGTCCAAGATCACCAAAATCGGAGTTCGGAGTCAAAAGTTATGAGCGTTTTAGTGACTACTGCAGCGGTACTACCGCAAAAGCGGTACTACAGCCCGTAGGGGCCGGTAGTACCGCCCTTGCGGTAGTTATTTGCCAGAGGAGGTTCTTTTGAACTCCTAGGCCGGTACTACCGCCCGTAGGGGCCGGTAGTACCGCGGGTACTGTAGCAACGGCTAGTTTCAGCACTTTTAATGTCCGTTTTGCCCCCCAACGGCTAGTTTTCTTTGTGAGGCTATAAAAGGAGGTCATGGGGGGCATTTGCTGGTTGATTGAGCATTTTGGATGAGGTGGTTCATGTGTTGAAGCTCTCATTTGTGTATTGGCTCTTGTGTGAGTTTTTGGGAGGTGGTTTGCATGTGTTGCATTCCCGCAAGTTGATTTTGAGCTAAGAGTGAGACTAATTGCATGTGTTGCAATTAGGAGTGGGTTGAGTGACCTCTTGTGCATGTGTTGCACTTGAGGAAGGCTTAGTGCATGTGTTGCACTTGGTGACCACCGGGAGCGCATGTGTTGTGCTCGGTGAAGCTTGGGCGGAGACTCGGCTTGTTACTCTTGGAGGTTGCCGACTCCTAGACGGCGTAGAGCGTCGTGCGCGGGAGCTCTCAAGGTTGTGAGAAGCCCCGGCGAAGTTTGTGAAGGTTCGGGTTGAGCCTACGCGAAAGCGTGAAAAACCACGACTAGTGAATCGAGGCGGGTGCTCGAGTGGGAGCCGGTCCAAGGGTTTGGGCTTGCCTCAACGTGGACTAGGGGAGACTGGCAAGTCTCCGAACACCACGAAAAAACATCGTTTGTCTCTTGTCTCTTTTATATTCTAGTATTTCTATTATCGATATATTATTGATTGCTAGACCACATTAGAATTGCTTAGTATTAATTGTATGTTCAATATAGCAATTCTTATATAGAGACATAATTTAGTTAGTGCACGAGTGAGCCTAGTTGATTTAGGCTTTAATTGTCAAAACCTAATTTATCGCTTCCGCATTTATCTTTGATGAGGTTTTGACATAGGGGTTGATTAGAGCGAATTGTTTAGTGAGAAATTAATTTTGTAAAACGCCTATTCACCCCCCCTCTAGGCGCATCCTCGATCCTACAATCTCCTAAATACGGAAGTGGAGTGTCATAAGAAAATACCGAGCATTCTCTGAGTCAGAGTATGTGGTACCTACAGCTCGAAGATCACATAGAATCTTCGTGAACCACCCAAAGCACTCATCCAAGGACTCTCCATCGTGCTATTCAAACTTGTTGTAATCACGCTTGTATTGATCTTATCTCACCATCTTAATCGAAGAGATTCTTTCATGGTAGGCATCGAGAGTCACCTAGATCTGGTGAGCAGATCACAAATGAGAGATACTATCATACTCACTGTGGCTAAGGTCCTGTATGTGAATGTTCCTTGCCTTAGCATTTACCTCAATATCAGCCATATTCGCTTCACCTTCTGCCAGATCGAGAAGCCCTGAACAGTGATGTATGAATCCATCCTAGATTTCCAAAGAGGATAATCCATCCCAGAGAATATTGGAGACATGGTGAGTATTTGTCCTTTGTCATGGCTCTTGAGACCTGTCAAGATCTAAAAAGAGCAAAATTGGGCTTTGATACCAATTGAAGGACCGAAAGACAACTACAGAGAGAGTGAATAGGAGCCAAATAAAATTGGCCGAATTGAAATTTTCCTCCAAAGAATTGAGCCAAATCCCCAAGAGATCAAATAGAAGTGGAAAAATTATTTTTCAAAAAACTCAACTCAGAATCGACACTACCACCATGTAGGGGGCGGTGCTAGCGCAATGATAGTAAAATTAGGGGAATGAATAGTAAAATCAACACGGTTTCAAAAACCAAAATCGGTGTATCTTTTGATCGACTGATCCACACCCTATGAAACTTTGCATGCACCTTTCTATAGATGTCAGAAACCTATTCTAACCTTCAATCATAAGGATTGACGTCAAACTTCTGACCTTTTTGAATTTAGCGAAGGTTGCATCAACAACGGGTCTAATGGAAAAACTTCACTCTGAGCTTGCTCTTGGTGTTTTGATGATCAAGATGGTCTTAGATGACCTCCCACATGTTACAACAAATAAGAACACTCAAAAAATTGCCCCCAAAAGCTCATGAACATAATATATTAGAAATCCTTCTCTCTCAAGTCAAAAGCTGGTTTCTTGAGAATCTCTTAATGAACTAGTAAGAGCTTGTCTAAACGATTGGGATATGATCACTAGAGGATACATCTATCAATCACTCATCCTTGGCAACACAAGATCAATAGAAGAAAAAACCAAACAAGAAAGATCAAATACTCAAGAAGAGACAAGATCAAAACATGAGGCAAGACTTGAGCACGAATTCTAATTTCATTTCAGATCATGAAGGTTGATTACAAAGTCTCTCACCTGAGGGCAAAGCTTTCAAAGTGCACTTACACACAAGAAAACCAAAATCTTGTGAAAACCCTAATTTTATCTCAAGTTCCCTTCAAGGGCTTCTTTGCTTCATCTCCCTCTACATCTCCCTATATAGAGGAAGCAACCATAACCCTAAAACCTGGATACTTACGTAGATACCATCGACATGTACATAGGCTAACCCTATAACCCAATACACGTAAGGGGTTTTATACTCACACAAGCACGCTTCTCAAAGCGGCCTTCTTCATGACTCCTAATTCACTCTCTGAGCCCGAATTTGTGTTCATATACACTTTGGCTTGACCTAAACTACGTAAGCCACCACTGTAATATTTCAAACCGTCTCGATCCCTAGTAATGGGTAAATTATCAATTTGCCCCACGACTGGTCATTTCCTTCGCCTCGAAACATCGCCCATGCTTTGACATCCACCATGTGACCCCAATGACTTCCCTCCAAGCCTCTCACACGTTCAGATTCCCCTGAACCATCTTCGATTGCAAACGGGCCCAAGTCACTTGGCGTGCCACATTTTCTGTTCGCTTCACCATGACGGCGCCAGCTTCCTTGACCGTTCTGGACCTCAATTCCTCCCTGAGCCTAGTCCTGGTCCATGCCATTGGCCGCAATGTTCATCATCAATGCTTCACGCTCCGGCACCTTGTCTTCCCGGCTCGCAACCACTTTCCCCCCTCAGTCATCTTCTGGTGTCTTTTGACCATTCTGGACCTTAGCTTTCCTAGACTAATCCTGATCTCCTTCGCCTCACCATGACCTAGTTTCAAAGTCCTGCATCCAACATAGATAAGCAAACACGTTACGTAGCACTATTCACAAAGATATGCAATAAATATTACATAACCAAAACACAATTCACAACTCCCTGACAAAATGGTATTCACAGACTTGTTTCCTAAAAGAACTTTAACAAAAGTATAATTTTATTAGGTTTTTAAATATATTATAATATAAATTAGTAATCAAAATTGTGTTTTAAAGACTACGTCACCGTTACGACATTCTTTTGTGGTCGGAAGAAGTAACTAGCTAGCACCCAGCTTATTATTCCAAAAAAGTCTTTCACGGCGCCGTTATAGGTACGTCTTCCACTTGACTGGTTAATTAGTTGCAACTGACTAGTATAGTAGTTCCCTTGCATGCATGCAATGTAATGCGAAGACCTCTAGATTCTAGAAACGTCGCGTCTCGGTCAAAGAGGCGTACCCCTAGAAGAAATAAACTTTACAGGAAAAAACACGTACTATACGGCACGGTTGCTAATCGCTAGTCACCGTTCTATTGCAGGAAGTTTAGTTGGATTGCACATTAATTACACGAAAAAAACTTGATTGCATACAATATGTTGTAACTAGGTTTCAAAAAATCAGGTGTAGCGTGTAGGGTGGTTCCTACTTCCGCCTTATTTCGGGGCAAGCCTGACTTTTGTTCATGTGGCCGAAATTTGAATTTCTGCTTTTCTTTTCCAAAATTTATTGCTTAGCGTATATTGAAGTACACTGACCCTACAGGTAACTGTAGCAACTGCCGTGGATGAAGCACTGCATGTTAGTGTTATGCCCTTGAGGCAATCTTTTAGATGATTGTAACATGACTATGTTTATGAATAATAATATGATTATTGGTCTAATGAATGTATATCATTATATTGATCAACAAGTATGTGACTTGCTTACGAACCTCTTTACTTATTGATGTAATTCAATAAATATCTCTGATCGGATACCATCGTATAGGACAACGATGAATAGATCAGCACATGTAGTGATTGATTATCATGCTTCGTAGATCATGGGATATGGAGATATCATCTATACATTGTGGACGCATGTTGAAGAACATGGGTTAGATAGACCCGCAATGGGACACTGCGAGAATGTTGCATTCTTATGTGTCATCAGTGTATCTCATACATAGTGGATGTATGATCCTTAGACCTGAGATTATCATATTCTCTACATGTGTAATAGTTTACCTTGGGGCTATCAAACACTACTTTCTAACCGGATAGTTATAAAGGTAGCTTTCATGTTTACTATGAAACGTGCAGAGGGAAGTGAGCAGTCAAGATGGAATTTGCCACTCCAATAAAACGGAGATATATGACAAGGCCACTCGTGTGATATGATTAAGGAAGTGCATGGCCATGCCGTGATTGAGGAGTCAATCACATCTTATTAATATATCACGGATACGAGATATGGATTGAATAATCAGAGGATGACATGTTTCTCGCCTTGAGTTCAATCTTCATATACTTGGCAAAGGGATTATTACATGAGTACTTTTGATAAGGTTCTGTCCGATTTTGATCATAGTATGTTTGGGAGTTGGCATGCTTTGCAAGGAGCCGCTACCAACTATTGGATGAAAAGGAGTTTTCCGAATTCATATCCAAACGTACATGAACCTGTAGGGTCACACACTTAATGGGCTGGGACGTGTTAATTTGGATTGGATCCGTAATTAATGGACCTCATGGGCTTAACGCGCTGATGGGCCCTGGCTTAGGGTTTTGTCACATTGCTATATAAGGAAAGGAGAAGGGTGGGCGTGAAAAAGTGATTCACGTCCAGAACCCTAGCCTCTACCTCTCATTGCCTCTGCTGAGCGACACGGTGCTTGCACACCGACGCATGGCGTTCCATCTCGGGACGTGTGGACTGCTATGGTGACGCTGCTGTTACTACGGCGTGGTAAGGACGAACCGCAACGAGGACGATCCGCGTGAGCACGATCTGCAGCGAGGACGATCCGCAGCGAGGACGATCCGTAGCAAGGACGATCCGTGTGAGGACGATCCGCAGCGAGGATGATCCGTGTGAGGACGATCCCCAGCGAGGACGATCCACTACAACATCGCACGAAGGATTCCGCAACTGCGCGTCTAGTGGTAATCCAATCTGTGATCCCTTTCTTGCGAGTAGCATTCTGGTTATGCGGTAGAAATTTTTTTGTGCTAGCGTAGCATACCGCGTTCCTCTTCACTGCACACTTGTGCTATAGCTATCGACCTGTAGCAATTAATCTGGATCTTTAATTTCCAAATCGATGGAATGGTTGAGATTTGCCTTTAAGACAACACCCTTTGCTTCTAGAAATCATAGCTTATCTATCACTCGGACCTTTTTTCCTTTTCAAATCTTCCAGCTTCACGTATGTATTTGCAAATTTAGCTCTCTCCCTCACCGCAAAAGGTGTGGTTGGCGACACGCCTTCCCTACCGCACTCAGGGAGCACTGAAGCTCCCTGTTGCACTCGACAAGTGCGGGAGTGGGCGGCCAACCGCGGGAGCGCACAGGCATGTGTGAGTGAGCGAGCATGCAGGCCGAGTAGTGCGGAAACTCTCCTACAGTGGTGGGTCATACTACTCCCGTATACTGGCAAGCTTTCACGCTCAACGGATGTGATAGGGAGCTTTCGCACTCCTTAGACATTGTAGGGAACATATGTTGTCTACCACGTATTCCACGAGGGGAAAGGATGTCAAATTTGCCAATGCATGTGTGGGAAAGAGGGGGCAAATTTTGCTGAAAATGTGCGATGAGTTGGTGTTTCTTTGCCTTCGTTGCATTAAGGCACATGATTCCACTCGATGATGATGGTACCCCTATTCAAACTAAGTCAAATCGGTCGATGATTCCTTGTTTAAAGCACTCCAAATTAAACTAAAGTTGCCCAAGTTTCGCTATACGGTTATAACAATTTTATGGTCCATGAAGGTCTTGGAATAAAAAGGTATTGGATTTTTTTTTCGACCATTCTTGTTTTTGGTTTTGCCAATATTAGCATATCTCTACTACTTCTAATTTTGAGTTGGTGGTGGTACGTTCTACAATTCAGAATCCCCTAACTACCCTCGCGCACACTCCGCCCGATCGCCCCCCTCCTCTCCCCCGTCCCATCCTCTCCGTCTTCCTCCGCCGCCCCCCCAAAACCCTAACCCCGTCCCCACCCCCATCCCGACCCCGAATGGATTGATGTCCCGCGTCCGCTACTCCGCCCTAGCTCCAGACGCAGCCTCGATCCGGGGATTTCCCCATCTCCCCCCGCGCCCAATCCCGCCATCCCGTGCGGCAAAATCCCCGCCCGTCGCCATCCTCGCTCCCGCCACCTCCCGATCCCGATCTTCTCCGATCGCCAGACTCCCTCCCCTCGCCGGTCGTGCGGATTCCCCTCCCCGACAGCCACCCGGATCTGGCCCTCTCCGCCGTGAGGAGCGTTTCCCTCATTTTTGTGTGTCGCCTCCGTGCCTTCTCCGCTGGCGATGGCGGCGGAGACCGCCGATTCTCCATAGCCGTCGCCTTTACTCTCCAGAAATACCACTTTTCATCCGTCTACTTCCCTCCTACGCGGCATGTCCGAGACCGAGAGACATGGGAGGGAGCCAGTCGAGGAGCAGCCATGGGCGGTACGACTGCTGTCGCTCCTTCTAGCAGCCGCCTTCACATCAATGGGATGGGGGGTACCCCTATGGCCAGGTCCTCGCCGCGTTCCGACGCCCACTTTTGCTCCGCTCCTTCGTCGACTGCACACTCGGCGCTGCCGGCCACTTCCTCGCCGTCCGTAATCCCTCACTCTTGCGCTCCCTTTCCGTTTTCATTAACCTTCCTTTGCTTGTGCCCATTACTTGTTTGATGGAACGCTTCTTCTTCTCCCTCTTGGGTCTCTGCTGTTACGGGCTCATTCATGCCGACCAGCTATTTGATGGAATGCCTCTTGGGCTTTGTGTGATAGATGATGGAGGCGCACCCGGAGATGGAGCTGTACATTGGCATGGATGTCGACCCCTCTGCGCTGGAGATCGGCCGGGGCTACATTGAGCCCTTTCTTGATGCCAGGCAACCGATGGAGGAGTAGAAGAAAATGCCTTGCAGAGGACACGTGTGCCTACACTCACGTCAAGAACTTCAAGTACATCAAACATGTTCTTGGTGGCGTGGATGAGAGCCTCATGGTTGGCTCGTCTCGAGTTGACGGTGTTCTCATTGACCTTGGCATGTCATCCATGCAGGTCTCGTTTTCGATAAAATGTGATAAAGCCGATGTTAAGGCTCTGCGTGATCGTCCGCTTGTCGATGTGAATTTCTGTTGTATCTTGTCTGCAGTGAACAGATCGGTAGGGATTTAGCATGCTCAAGGATGGCCCACTTGATATGCGCATGGACCCTAAGGTCAGTGTTACTTTGCTCTAATGTATAGCTCTTCTCTTCATTCTACTTGCTTATAAACATGTACCATCCATGAATATTTCTTGCTACAAGCATGAAGTGTTGCAAGGACAAAATATCAAAGCAACTTCTATCTTACCTTGCTTCATCTTTGACAGCTCTTTTTGTTGACAGATAACAAGATCTGAAAGTGTTTACATGCATTCATATTTATGTATTTAGATGCCAACTGAGATTCTACCGAGAATTTGCAAAACACGCACCTTGGCTTATTTTTATTGGGTTTCATCTGGACTGTAGTTATAATTGTGTGTTTACTTAGTAATTTATTATGGCATTCAATATTTCACTCTATAATGAAAGTTAGCGCACAATCTTACTTTAGAATCTTTAGATACCAGACAATTTTCATGTTAAATCAATAATCCATTTGAAAATTTGTCGTGTGAATTAATTTATTTATACAATTGCACTTGCCATGTGTGCTTTCTCCATAAGAAAGAAGGTTTATGTGTACTAAAATTCAGCATCGGTTACTAATTGCTTTATTGTTCTGAATGTATGCAATTCGAACACGTCAGTTACTTATCTGAGCAAAGAGATCAAAACAACATATTTTTAGTTTGGCACAAATGTCATTGAAACGTCCTAACAAATGACTGATTTTGATTAGACTGGTTGCTTTCTCACTGAGCGATGGTGTTGTTTCTTCTTAATTGAGACATGATATACTTTGCATTTTATATCTGGACTGCAAGTGTCGTTGTGTACTTGAAAGTTTGTCTTGATTAAACAGCATTTTAGTTTTGTCTGGATTTGGCTTCAGACTATGTTTATTATTTGTGATTAAAAATTGGGATTGAAATATGATTGCTCAGTTTTGCTTATGCTGCTTGAGTTATGTTTTTACTATGTTGTCAAGCAGTATTCCAAAAATAGAGTTGGAAGCCAGAATTCCCTATTTGAGACTGATATATGTTGCTTGGTAACAGATCACCGTCTTGGTGGTATTGTGCTCGAATACTGTCTGTTCTTGGTTGTTAATCCAAAAGGTTGGACTGAAGCTGTTCGTGTCCGGCGGCGCAAGCCTCTGTCCTCCCACCTTCCGCAGCCATCCTCCTCCCCTCGGCGATTCAATCGGAACTCGAAGGTATGCTGCTTGCTGTGAACAACATGGATTGCTTTCATGAGATTCACCATTGTGTAGAATATCCAACAATTTCTTTACCATTTGTAAGAAATCATTCCAGGAGTGCAATTTCATGCTGATCTGATCGGCGCTTTTGATTTTTGCACAAAATAAGATAATGGCCTTTCTCTTTTGATATCTATCTATCTATCTATACTGATCTACATGGTGTGAAGAACTATTTTGTATTGCTTATTTTGCACCATATGTTTTGCTCATTAAATGGCTATCTGAGGCAACAAAGGTGGCTACACATTTCCTGTTTTGTCAGTAAAACACATCAAGTTATATATGTACTACTGATAACAAGTTGTATGTAGTTTGATATAAACTGCAAAAACCCTGCACAGTTCCGCATCGGTAATCCAACAGCTTATCTTTGTCCTCTTGCTTATTAGAATTTGGATGATTCTGCCATTTTATTTTGCTGTGCAGCTTTGATTGTGTATTATTGTTTCCTTCGTTGCTATCATGAACTCCATAGTACGCATTCATTACCTGAGCCATCTTATTATACAGTTCATATTCATTTCCATTATACTTGTGTTTGAGCAGAATTCTGAGGTATTATTGTTTCCTTCTTTGCTATTATGAACTCCGTAGTATGCATTTGTTACCAGATTGGAACCTCCAAATTTAATCAACTTAGTATTTGTTTCCCATCTGAGGAATGCTTCTCTGCGTATGTGGTGGTAATCCACATAATAGATCTGACGTCCTTAGATCCAGTCAAATGTTTGTGCTCATAGCTTCAAAAAAATGTTTGTCTTCCATTGTGATTTGTTATCAATTAATATCTGGTCAAAACTTTGAATTTTTACTGGTATCACATCGTGAATTGTACCTTTTCAATGCAGGTTGATGGTCTTATTAGGCTGATGAATGGAGACAATACTGGACCAATTAATTTGGGGAACCCAGGTAAATTTATCTTTACAATTGTTTGGGTTTTTTGCCACACGGTGAACAACTTGATCTTTGATTTATCTATAATTTTGTACTAGCATTCCTGTGGTAATGAAATGGACTTTCTTCTCCTTTTTCTCTAAATGGTCACAATTTATTGTCTTTGTCAGAGGTGAATTACCAAGCGGGATTCGCTGAGAAGGTGAAGGAGGTAAGCTAGATGTTCTGTAGTTGCATTTCATTCCACTCGCAATGCAAGGGATTTCTGGATGGTATAATAACGTGCCTTGTTTCACTTTCCAGTTGATCAACCCAGACGTGAGACGTGACAGTAACAATGACTGAGAACACTCCTGATGACACTCGCCAGAGGAAGCCAGACATTTTAAAGGCTAAGGAAGTCCTGGGGTGGGAGCCCAACGTAGTTCTGCGTGAGGGCTTGGTGTCATGGAAGATGATTTCCGGGAGCGCCTGGTAGTGCCCAGGAAGGCCAAGGCCTAAGCTGCTTCTTCGCATTTGGTGAAGACCACCGCCGGAACATACGCGCAGTCGGGTTCACCATTGTTCGTGGGGGTATTTCCTTACGGAATTTGAGTTCCAATAAAACCAATTACACCTTTGTCGTTCACTTAAAAGATTGTATTATTTTCATACGGGGCTGGCTGTTTGTACTACTACCGCTTTTGCAGAACTTGTGATACATTTGCTGTAGCCTGTGTACCTTCCTAAATCGATTATAGCAATGTTGATGTCGTTTTAAGCTTGCTATTTTTTTTTGCTGCTGAGAATGTCGGTCTGACATGGCTGCACATTCGTGATGCTCCTACCTTCTAACATCCGCAAGTGATTCCAAATGGAGATCTTCTTGGTCTTGATTCGCTGTATTGCTGCCGCTTCTTATGTTGTTGAATCTTCCAGCATATCAAAATTTTAATCTTCATCTGTTTGTTGTCTAAGGCAAGCGTCTAGCTATTTTATTTTACATTACTACTTGCCTGCTCAGAGTGTAACGGCTGTGAATCATCTATATACTATCAGTTCAATGGTGTCTCCCTCTTCCTCACAATCTTAAAGGGTATTTTAGACTTCTCAACAATAAGCTACACTATTCAACCCATCAAAAAGCTAAGGTGCTAAACAACGTGATTTGGCTTAAAAGCCCGTGGCTTAAAAGCTCATTAAGCCAAAAACTTAGCTTTAAGCTAAAAGCCAAAAAGTCTAAACTAAAACAAATAGGACCTTAGTAGTGATACAATTTCACTGTTCATGCATATCAACTTCACTCTTTGATCCACCATAGTGCTATTATGAATTCGTCCTAACAGGTTCATGATACTACGACTTGGACCGCTTGGTCATGTTTCTCCATAATAATCAGAGTGGTAATTAACCGCATATATGTGCTCCCATGTTTACTTGTCTGAAGCATTTGCAGCTTTTTCTTCCTCTTGGGCATTCGGTACTAACTAATATTTCTTAAAAAAAATTCCAGAGTGACAGCTGTGGACAGTCAATACCAACTTGGTTGCTGTGAAAAACCTTTTTGAAAAATTTGTGTTTAAGAATTTTCGTAGCAACGCACAGGCACCTAACTAGTTCTACTAAATGGTAACAAGAATTTGCTTTTAGTTCTCAAGAGAATATCCAGACACCACGTGCTACCTTTGTTTACAAACGTATGCCAATTTTTTATACACAAGAATCTTGTACAGAATGCAAATTTAACTACTAATATCATTTATGTCGCAATACGTCGACAAAATACCATGCAAATGTGTACAAAATGCTGGTCAAAACTATGAGAATATAGTGTGATGAAATCAGTTTTTTATGAATTAACGTTACTTCATTCAGCTAAACTAACATTTTCTGTGGGTACTATGAAAGTGCTTTTATTTTTTATGAAGATTAATAATGCTGACACCGATGGTGAATTTCTTTTACCAGCCAGTTGGACAATAAATTTTCTTGAGCAAAATAAACTTAAATAAAATAAAGGCCCATGGGCCCACAGGCTGAGCCCATCCGATAGCATTAACAGGCTAGCAGTCGCACCCCCATTAGCCCTGTATGTAAGCCCACTTGTCCATCTCCACGACCGTCGCTTCCGCCTCGGTGTCTCCGGCTGGTGCGGCACGCCGGCCTGCGCCGCCACACGCGGCCGTGGCCCCAACGCTCCGGCCGACGGCGAGGCCAGCTGGCTGATCTCCGACCTACCGCGGGCCAGTTGTGCCTTTGCCTCTCGCTTCGTTCCATCTACAAGAAAGAAAAGCACAGCAGGTGTGGTAATATTAGCGGTATTTGCTTCCTTATTGATTCCTAGCAATTACCGTATACATTCTGGCCTGCGTGCTGCACAATGGATTTTTTTTTTATTTGTGGAAACAAAATCCACATGATTGTGAATCTGGCACTGCATAAAGAAACGGTCTTGTACTTGTGCTAGTTTCTTTGGATCCACCTTGATTGGCACCTCAAGTTTCAGGAGCTGTATGTATCTCTCTGCTTTATACAGTCTCTTGTGAATATTTCCCCCAGTAGTTTTCCTTGCATACGATCTTCTCTCGATGACAGTTTAATATAACAAAGAATTATCCTTTCATTTGCTTGCAGATTTCTCCAGACAGAAGGTTATTCTGCTTCAGATCCGTCTAAGATATCCTATGTGAACAAAAACACAAGAATCGCAACCACAGGTAATCAACTGTTGCAGCTTCAATTTGCAGGAATTTCACATTTTGCAAGTGGCAATAGCGATAAAGATTTGTTCAAACATGCTCATTGATTTTCTATTAAATTATCCACTAATGCATAACCCAACAAAGTTATTTTTTTAGAAATTTACATAGTTTCATAGGGTACAGAACACATGGTAATATGATATGTCATAGATACATCCTCATGTAGCAAGTGTAGCTAGGACTCCATTAGACTGACATTCCAGAAATACACCAATGTTTAAAATGTAACATTAGAATGGATCACTTAAGCTTTATCATCTTCCTGATAACATCGAGCTGATTGACAGCTCGGCTTTGGTGCCAACCTGGCTAATGTCACTGATGTTTTCACTTGCACGTGCCTCTTCCAATGCTAGAGCATCCTTTAGCTGAGCCACCACTATACTCATTTTTGGCCTTTCAATAGATACCTCTTTTGTGCATAACAGTGCTATGTCCACAACCTTCCAGACCGAACTGGAGTCATACTCATGTCGAAGCCGTGAATCAACAATTGCATCAATATTGCCCATACTAACCTTCTCCTTTGCACGTTGGACAATATGCACTGTGGTCGGTATAATGGGAGGTTCACCTGTTACAATCTCTAGCAAAACCACTCCAAAGCTGAAGACATCGCTACTTGTGGTGAGTCTGCCTGTAAGATAGTACCTAGATAGGAGCAGGTAGACCAAATAATGTACCCAGTTAGCACTTAGCAGGCTTGATCAAAATTATCGGTCTTTAATGTAATTATTAAGTAGAACATGAAGCAACTACACTAGGTGATCTTTTCTAAAGATAAGGTTCTTTTACTCCCTAATAGTTTACTATTGATTCATTAAAAGAATAGGTATAGGGACAAACTCTGGATCAATGTAGCCTAGAGTTCCAGCAGCTGTCACAGATATGTGACTTTGTGCAACATTGAGGTAAGTCTTGGACAATCCAAAATCTGAGATCTTGGCAACCATGTCATGTCCTAGAAGAATATTGTGCGACTTCAGGTCTCTGTGAATTATCGGTAGTACACATCCCGTGTGCAAGTAGTCCAAACCTATGTAAAAAAATCGCACGTTGAATATAGCTTGACACATGCACTAAAATACAAGACAAAAATGATTAAATTTATTGGTTCTCTATAAACTATACCTTGTGCAGCTTCAAGTGCAATTCTTGCTCGATCACGCCATCCCAGTGTTTGAACAATGGCATTTCTGCCTGAATGACCACAATAATAAGTCAGTAATGATGTACCACAATGTAATTTCAAGTACAGTAGTACCATCAGCTTTAGATGAAACGTGATCTTTGCATATGCAACTAATTAGCATTATGTGAAACCTTGGTGTATGCAAGCTTGCTACGTAACTTAGAAACCAGGATATGTGTACAAGGGTTAAGAAGAACTTTTTTCATCGGGAAGGAGATTGCACAAGAAAGTCAATATCATAAATTCTGAAGTTTGCATATCACGAACCTCGTAGATGGTCATAAAGGCTTCCATTCGGCATGTACTCATAAATAAGAGCTAAATGATCCTTGTCAGTGCAATAGCCAACCAACAAAACAAGATATCTATGGTGCACAGTTGTTAAGCTTTCAACCTGCAAAATAAGAAACATATTCAGAATCAGAGGACCCTTCGAAGTGCTTTCGTAATTCTGAAGTCAAGTTCAAAGATATGTTGGTGAGCAAGTGATAGAATCATTGTCCCTGTCACCTTTTTAACACTTGATTATGTGCTTTTTTATTATGCATGTTACTGTTTATCTAATGATCTATAGACCACCTAAATTCCTAGTGTCACAAATATTATCAGCATGCAAATAATAGCATGAAAATTCTTTTGGAAAATAAAATCTATATATTGCATAGAAATTTACAAACATGAAAAAAATGACCAATTTTATGGATTGAAATTAAGTACCTCAGCCGAAAACTGTGTCATTCCTTGCCCTATTGCTGATGTTGGAGAATGCATTTTGACTGCAACCTGAGTTCCATCTTCTAATTGGCCGTGGAAGACAGGCCCGAATCCTCCTTCACCAATGCACGCTGAGAAATTATTTGTTATTGCCACCAACTCCTTATATGTGAATTCACGGTTGTCAGATATGTGCATGCGACCTTTACAGTCTTCTTGGTTTCTAGAATCTGGAACGTCTGTGCATCCAAGCAGCACATTTGGAGCTGTACTTTGACAAATCATATGTTCCATCAATGAAAGATATTACAAAATATGCCTTATCTGTTATAGAGTCTATGTATGTGCCATTAGGGTTGGGAAAAAAAGAATCGGCCTTGAAACCGTTCCATACTACAATTTCCTGAACCATGTGTGCAATAAACCATTTGTGTAAGAATTAACAAAAGGCATACCTTTCTTTTTGTAGAAATATAACACCAGCAAAGTAGATACTAGAAGTACCACCATCACCACTGGGACCACTATGGCAATAACTAGGACAAGCGTGTTTTTCTTGTTTGGTGATTTTCCATTACATGGATCTCCTTTCGTGGTGTCATACCTAAAACATGAAAAATATTGCTGCAACTGAATTGGAAAAAATGACATTCGGGGTATTTGGTTTGAGGGATGACCTCATCCTAGGATGGGTTGATCCATCATGGGATGATTCGTTGAATTTGGTGGGATGACCCAATCCCCCATTTTGCACTAGCTTAGTGCATATGAAGGATGACATGGTGATGGATCAACCTGCTCCATTCCTCAAACCAAACAAGTGGGTTAGGATTGGACCTAGGATCGGATGGTCCATTCACTATTGTGTTCCTCAAACCAAACACACCATACATGGATGCTCCAAGGTTGCTTTAAACAGCTATTAGATTCCAAAACAATCGAACTCAGAACATAAGACATTGTTCATATATCATCCAAAATCCCTAGATGTTGCACTTGGCAGAAAATTATCAGATAACTAGAGAAGTGCCGTTATGTTCCTATTTTCAAGACTAGTGATATCATGTTCTTATGCTTCAGTGAATTGAACTTTTCGTAAGTCATTATCAGGGAGTCCATTTCTATGTTGTAATAGCAGCTATGGAGCAATATCAGAGAACAAAAGGAAATCCAAACCTCAAAGTAAGTGAGCGTTTTGTACATAAAGCATCAGGAATACTGTCAACATGATTCCCAGATAAATCTCTGCAAATAAAATAACAGAAAATTATTCCGATTAATTTGGATGATTTCCTGGCTTATAAACTGAAGGAGGATAGGACTTACAGAACAAGGAGGGATGACAGGTTTATTAAATTGTCAGGCACTGTTCCATTTAAATCATTGTGTGACAAATTCCTGGTAATAGAGTTTGTGAGACATACCACTTGCATGTACTGTTTAATAGAATATGGAGTTATTAACCTAGCACATATTAATATGGTTATACTTACAGATATTGGAGTGATTTCAGCAAAGAAAATTGTTCAGATATTGCACCTTGCAAATCACTGTGGGACAAGTCTCTGCAAATAAAATTTTGTATTCTGTTAATGTTACCATCTTAGAGAGAAATAAACAATATATTGGATAATTTAATACAAGTATTCAGACTGTGATAATACACACACTTAACCTAAGCTTGTGTAGCCCAGCTTTATTAGAGAGTGAAAAGTAGAAAGACTTAAATAGTAACCAGACACTTACAGAGATATTACACTCGATGTGACTCCATCACTTCGACATGCTAATCCAATCCATTTATAGTTTTCTGGTAAACATGGGTCGCCCATCCAGTTTTTCTTAACTCGATACTCAACTTTAATTGTCATCATAGCATCAACTAAATATCATAGGAATTCAGTAGGAGAAAACATGACATTAGTAAATATTACAAGAATTTAAGTTACAGCCCTATTATTTTGCACAGCATGTATGAATATTGTAAATTGGTCTTGCTGCGTGAGTTATCTATTTATGATGTTTTTGCTTCCTTATTCAATTTAAAGGTTTTTTTTTAGCCATTTTGCTCTAAAGGCACCCTGGAATCACACTGGAATATACATGATAGGAGTGTGTCTTGGCGATATGTGTATGGGTTAGTAGCTCATGGATGAATATATGCTTGTCTTGAAGTATAATAATTAATTAATGGTCTAGAAAACACTAGGCGAATCAGGCTAGGCATCTGCCAAGACAGGAGAGTGGTGTCTAGCACCTAGGCACTGCCTAGGTGAACTAGGCGACCACCTTTTAGAACAGTAATTTATCTATGCGGTCGACTAAGAATTTGAAATTTTTGATGGCCCCTTATACCCCTCAAAGGAGACACCTGATTGAAAAAATGGTGAAAAATAAGGGGACTAGCAGTGAAAACTACTATTTCTAGATAGCTATAAATTGATTTTCTTTATTATCAGTCGAGGGGATTTTTTGTCTGCTTTTTTGTATTCTTTCTATCTTTGTAATGATTATTTGTTAGAGCAGCGCTTCTATGCTTTCCCTCCTAAAATAAATTGCACAAATCTTGAAGCAAGCAAAGGCATAAGTAATCATTATCTACTCTTCATTTATTCTTTAATATGTATGCAGCTTTCAAAAAGAAAAGCATAGAAGCATCTCTCTTATATTCAGCAAACTCTTGGGTGGTGGTTGGAAACGGGGGGAGATCAGTGTATACATACCATCTTCTGGAATGGTTGTGGTGTCAAGATGTTGGACGAGGTAGTATACCTTGAAGGCACTGAATATGGGTGGCAGCACAGAGGCGTTGGTTGCGACGAGAGAGACACTGTAAAAACCAGTGACAGAGGTTCGTTGAGAAGTCGCACGCACCGAGCATGCTATGAGGTAGGGCGGGCTAAATGGTCGCTCCCACAAGAAGTCATCGTAGTATATTTGGAACTCGCGCAACTACTGCTTCTGGAAATCAGTGAACTGCATATTGAGTATGCAGGCAGCTCCGTGGTGGTTGGCCAGCCCGGTGGGAATTGACCATGAGAAGTTGAGAGGGATAATGGTGGCAGGTGAGGTGACGGCGGTTTAGAAGACTCTGTTTGGCACCTCAAATGATTACGTGGCCGTCTAGGCAGGAGAGTGATGTCTCGTGCCTAGGCACCGCCTAGTTAGGCTAGGCGACTCACCTTTTAGAATAGTAATTTATCTATGCGATCGACTGTTAATTTAAAATTTTTGATAGTCTCTTCTACCCCTCAAAGGAGGCACTTGATTGAAGAAATGGTGAAAATAGAGGAACTAGTAATGAAAGCTACTATTTCTAGAGAGGTATAGATTGATTTTCTTTATTATCAATGGAGGGGGTTTTTTTGTTTGCTTTTTTGTATTCTTTCCATCTTTTTAATGATTATTTGTTTTTTTTCTACAAGTGATCTTTGAGACTTGGCAGTTATTCAGAAAAAATCTTGGGTGGCAGTTGGAAACAGGGGGAGATGCTTATGTACGTACCATCTTCTGAAATGGTTGCGATGTCATTATGTTGGACAATGTAGTATACCTCGAAGGCATTGAGCATGGGTGGCAGCACAGAGGCGTTGGTAGCGATGAGAGAGACATTGGAAAAACGAGTGACACATGTGTGTTGAGCAGTGGCACGCACCCACTCAGCTAGGAGGTAGTCTGGGTTGAATGCATGGAGATTCCACCTAGATTTGGTACGTCTCAAACCAATGGAAAGATCCTTAGGTTGAGGAAGTCAGTGTATGGGCTCAAATAATCTTCAAGAGCATGGTTTGATCGGTTTTGTCATGCCATGTGTGGTATGGGATATAGGCAGTGTAATGGATCACACTGTGTTCTATCATCACTCAGGGGGGTCACACCACAATCCTTGCAGTTTATGTGGATGACATCATTATTACAGGAGATGATGCCATTGAGATGTCACAATTTAAGCTGAGGTTGAGTTAGGAATTTGAGGTTAAGGACCTTGAGTAGTTGAGATACTTCTTGGGAATTGAGATTGCAAGGAACCCCAAAGGGATAGTTCTCTCACAACGGATGTACGTCTTGGACCTCCTTAGTGATACCGGAATGCTTGGTTGCTGGGCTGCAACAACCCCAATAGAGCAAGACCACAAACTGTTTGCTCAGTCAGGAGACCCAACTGATAAGGAAAGTTATCAGAGACTGGTTGGTCATCTCATTTACATGTGTCATACAAGGCCCATCATCTCATATGCAGTGAGCGTTGTAAGTTGCTATATGCATGATCCGAGGAGTGGACATCTAGAGGCAGCTCATCACATTCTGTGATATTTCAAAGGAAGTCTAGGAAAGGGCATATGGTTTAAAAGGAAGATCATCTAAATGTTGATGGCTATTGTGATGCTGATTGGGCCAATTGTTTTGATGATAGAAAATATACATTAGGGTTTTCTATCTTTATGGGGGGAAATTTGGTATCTTGGAGAAGCAAGAAGCAGCCAGTGGTCTCCTATTTAACTACTGAGGCGGAATATAGAGCCATGTCAGTGTGCTTGAGTGAGATACTATAGATGAGAGGTCTTCTATTAGAATTGAGACTATTAACAGGACCATTATAGCTTTGGTGTGACAACAAGTCAGCTATCAATATGGCAAACAATCTACTTCAACACGACCGAGCTAAGCACGTGGAGATTGATCACTTCTTCATCAAGGAGAGACTAGATGATAGAACCCTAAAGTTGAGTCATGTATTCTCAAGAGGACAATTAGCTGACTGTCTAATGAAAGGGTTAGGGACTAATAAGTATGTATCAGCATGTGACAAGATGAGGATGATAGATATCCATCTCTCATCGTGAGGGGGAGTGTTGGGCTAGGCTAAGCCCATTAGGGCCCATGGTTGGCGCGTGTGTGTGTATAATCACAGATAGCAAAGGAAAAAGAGCGACAGTAATTTTCACCCCAAACTCGATCGACTTCATTTTTCCTCGTTATATCCCCCTTTTGTTTTTTCCATGTGTGTGGTGTGTGGCATTTGTAACTTACCTCATAGTTATTCGGCAAATTCTTGGCTGAGTGATTATAGAACGGGTAATGTTTATACGTACCGTCTTCCGAAATGGTCGTAGTGGTGTCATCATGAGAGATTAGGTAGTATATCTCGAAAGCATTGAGCATGGGTGGCAGCTCAGAGTTGTTGGTGGCAACGAGGGAGACATTGTAAAAACCATTTCTAGAGGTGTATTGACCAGTGGCATAACACGAGCTTAATAGGAGATAGTTCGGGATGGTTGACTTATTGTTTGGCCACACATAACCATTGTAGTATATGTTGAACTCACGCAGCCGCTGCTGCTGGAAATCAGCGAAATGCACGTTGAGGTAGTACGCAGGCACCGCCATCGTGGTTGGCCAGCTGGTAGGAACTGTCCATGAGAAGTTGAGAGGGATAGAGGTGGCAGATGAGGTGACGGCGGTTTGGAGGACTCTCTCTGGCACCTCAAATAGGCTATCTGTGAAGTGTCTAATTGTTTCTGTTGTGGATAGTTTTAGCCTCCCTGAGACATCCTGCGATGGCCACCACAATCGATCGTAGGGATCATCCGGATACCTGGAAATTGAGTGAATGCCTGTGTGTTAAAACATTATGATTCGAACAAGGCACAAAATAGCACCTGTAAAAAAGTCACAAAGTAGAAAGTTCATACCTATATTTTTCATGTGCCAGTGTTGCGATTGACTATATGAACTACATTGCTGCGACAATCTAATGATGTGGTAGTTACTTCGAGTACCTACTTTTCCCAGTAATTTATGATTTATGAAATTAGTGTGTAGGAACCATACCCTAACGTCAAAACATCTACTAAAATATATATATATATATATATATATATTTCAATTTATGCATAGTGTACAATACATAGTTATGCCTGCCAAAAAAAAATACTTGTCCAAAACAAAATTAAACTTTTTTCAGGCATGGAGAGTACATCTTGAAATTTGCATGTATGAAAATGTTAGGAACACCCACGAGAGAAGCTCTGTTTTCTTTTTGCCGCAATGTCTCTCTTGGCCTTTTATGTTTTTTTTTTACTATTTATACTAGAGATTATATGCTAACATGGATGGAAATCCAGACTCCTGATCGTACCAACTCAATCAAAACTTGCAGAGTTTGAACCTTCTACAACAGCAACTCAATGTTAAGATTATATTTAACAGAAAAAACAAAAAAGCAAATTACCTACACAGATCGTTTGCACCCATGCTTTGTCGTTCCTGTAGGGCAATAGACTGGTTCGTCATGGCTGCTGGATACAGTGAACTCTTCATGGGCCTCATCTCCAGTGAAGATATGAAAGGAGTTCCCTCGCCGATGTCTATCAAGCAAACTGATACGAAATCCAGCGTGGCCACAACGATCACCTCAGGTGCGTAAGTCATGGACATGGTTGTACTAGTGATAATGACTCGGCTCCAAAAAACAAGCCCGATATAAATGTCGAAGACCAGTGGTGAGCTAATAAGATTCTGACTCTTGCCGTCATAGTTTCCGTACATGAACGTTCCTCTTATAAGATATTTCTGACCCTTCGTGACGGAAGAAAATGTGTAGCAATTTCGACCTCCACCAGGGAAACTTCTGAGATTAAGGCCTGACTTGAATTGCTCAGCATCTTGGTATTCTGAAGAAATGTTGTGATTTTCTCCCGTGTCTATGTACCCATCATCTGAAACATATCTGATACCCGTTTTCTCATCCACATAGCTAGAGCCACTGGGAAGGCCGCAATCGATGCTTATAAATCCATCATCTACAAAGTTGTGGAAACGAGTGCCACTTAAGCTGATTATAAGTGATACATGGAAAGTTTATACCTAAAATGAATTAGCCTAATTGTGAAAAATAAAAGGCAGATTGTTAAATGCCACTTAAAAATGGGGAAGACCGAGAAATGACAGTGTATGATCACTGGCAGAATCCGTTTGGTTCCTATGGCCCTGCAATTCTCCTGAAATAACTGAAACCGTCGAGAGATAGCAATCCCTTCTACTATGCTTTGTTTTCCAAAATGTTCCCCTGCTTGTTACCTTTGTTCTGTTGTGGCAAAGTCAGTTTCTTACATAGCACGGCACGGATTTTGAATTCTGTGGCTTTTAATTGTGATATTCAGGGGTGAAAATGACAGTCTCCTCATATACTTTTCAGAGAAAAATGGCCAGTGGAACTTGTATTCAAATATCCTACAGAGAGCAATGGAACTTGTACTTTTTGATCTAGTTTCTATAGTTGTGAATTTCTTACATTTAGAACAAGAGGAATGCAGCAGTCAACAGTTTTATACTTTTCGCTACAATATTTGGTTCTTTTATCAGGTATTCTATCATCCCAGGTCCCAGAACATTTATGTTTAGATAAAATGATTGAAATTAATACTTTGAGACGTTACTTTGGATGGCTTTGTTGCAAGCACATGAAGTTGAGAAATATATGAAGAACAGAGGTTTTTTCTTCTGTTTTATATATCATCTATTTATAGTGTGTAGATCATTAGTTCAATTTTTTTGGTAGTGAAATGGTCTGATTCAATAGCTAGTTGCAGCTTAATAAATTTTGTAGTATTACTTTCTGAATTGCATCATACAAGAGGCCAGATTTATGTGAGTTATATAGGTCAACTGTTGTTTGTATAGTACGGAAAAGTATTGCAATAGTGTGTGATGTGAAGAATATCTTTGTTGCAGGAGGCACCTGCATAATATCAAGCGAAGTAATTTCTTTTTTTTAAGATGAAGCGAAGCAATGGCCTTTTTAGATGAAGCCAAGTAATTGGCAGAGAGAGAGGACTCTTTTCTATCCATCTCAAAAAAAAAACGCGAAAAAATATAGCAGGAAGCCACGACATTAATTAAGGTCTATTTTTTCTGTCCATCTCAAAAAAAAAAAAGTATAGCAGGGAGCCAAGACATTAATTATCTATGCATGATTTACTTGTTTATTATCGATGAAGCGTTCAAACATGGTACATACGAGAATAATAAGATGTAGACTCATACCTAAGGAAGCTGGCTGAGCATATGTATGCAGTACCGCAGTGAAGAGAGCTAATAAAAAAGCTGAAGCACGCCTCATCTAACTATTTTTCTTCCTTTTGTTTTCGTGTGTAAAAATTTATCAACACAGTATGGAGCTCGTATCGAATCGATGAAGGTGGCTCTATTCTTGTTATATATAGGCTACTAGCTAGTAGATGGTATATATACTTATGTGGCCAAAAGCATGCATGCATTATTTGGACTTGGTTGTACTAGTGATATTGAGTCCGTTCCAGAAGTCTAGCCTGCCCAATGCATACGTCGAAGACCATGGTGAGCTAATATGATTCTGGAGAAGTCGCGGTTTCAGCTTTACTGAGAGTGTCTATGTATACACACTTCCACATCCATTGTACCACTTAAATAAACTTGTACTCCTTTATCACTTTCAGTATACTCTAATAATAATTTTAAGATACTTCAATATGACATGGTTGAAAAAAAATTCATTAGAACCCCTTTATTTTTTTGCTATATACTAGCTTTTTTCCATATGTAAAAGGAATATATAAACAAATTATGCCATAAAGAGTGGACTTTAATGAAAATTTTCGTAGAATAGACTTTGAAGTATCTTATAATCAGTATTAGAGTATACTTGAAAAGATAAAGATGTATAACAATACCATTTAAGCGGTATATTGACAATGGGAGTATGCAACAACGCGCTAGTCGTAACTAAGAAGAAACGCATCCAAACCATTCATGTATGCCCACTTCGTGCATTGCTAAGCCGATCAGTAACATGGCCGTACAACTAATAAATGTGTTTGCTAGTTTATACATGAATATGTTTTTTCTTGATTTTAGCCATAACTTTTTATTGGCAACTCCAATTCACGAACAGTTTTTACTAGTAGTTTACTGACGACGAGATAAACAGAATGATATAAGTCACGCTAATAAACGCCACATAAATCAGATTTTACAACTAAAATAAACATCAATTTACTACTATAATATATATATATATACATATATATATATATATATATATATATATATATATATATATATATATATATATATATACTGATAGTAAAATTTATCACTGGAATATTTACCGTCGAATGAACAACATTTTACTAATATATGATAGTAAAGCCTATATATTCGGATGGTAATATCCGTCTAGGTTGTTGCCTGAGGCTGCCTCACTATCGCGACGGCTCTCTTTGCGATGTTCGCATTGTCAGGCGGTACAGAAATGACAGAATGCCAGGTTTCCAAACGTTTCTCGCTAGTAATCCAACCTCTAGCACTGAGTAGAGTCAACTCCTCTGCTTCGATTATCTAGTTTGATTTGTTCCTGTGGTCGTCTATCTGTTCGCATGTTCTCAGGGTGGATGCGTGCCGCTCACAAGCGCGGAGGCCGCCGCGAACGCACGTCTGTCCAGTTGGCTCTTCTCCGTCGCGTTCGTGGTCGCGTCTCGCCACTTCGGCGTCTTATGGTGTGTTTAGTTTGTATCAAGTGGTATGTGTATAAGTTAATTTAAGAAAAAAATTATTCATGTATTTAGTTATTTAAATGAAATCATTCTATCCTGAATTGTGCGATGCAAATTTGAGAAATAACCATTTCATTCACTCAAAATAATAGAATCAAATGATACAGGATCATCTCATTCCATTCAACCTCATCCCACCAACCAAACACACCCTTAATCGCGCTCCGCTACACCGGTGCTGCCTTCGGCGTCCACGTGGCTGCCGGCTGCTTTGCATTCCCGTTGTTCTACGGAGACAAGTTAGATCGATCGACTATCCGATATTCCGATGGAGCAGGGAGGGCATGGTTAAGTAAGCAGCAGCTATTGAGTTGTTGAGCAGTAACAGTACTCCTCTTCATTCGTATTTAGTGTATATATATATATATATATATATATATATATATATATATATATATATACACACACACGCACGCACGCAACATATCCAATGAAAATCATCTTTGCCATGAAAACTCCGTGAAACCTACGTATAAAAGTTTTGAAAATTTTTCAAAAAAATTATCATTCGTAAAGGAGGTGAGCTTCTACGATCCTGCAAAATTTGAAGACCGAACTCAATTGCATTTGAAAGATATAAAAAAAACAAACATCAAAATAAATAGTGCTAAATAGTGAAAAATCGCTATTCAAGCTAAATAGAAAATATGCTCAAAGCCGATAAAAATTACAATCAGCAAAAGATCTAAATAGCTAAGGGGCCGATCAAATCTACAATAACGATAAGTCTAATTAGCCGAATAGGGCTAATTAAATGGTAAGAGGTAGATTTCCTCGAAAAAGGCAATGCGTAGTAAGATCGGAAAAAAAATCAAATCTATTGGCGTAATCGACAGAGATCAATAATTAGCGACCACCACCATCGAGCTGCCTTCTTCTTTAGGAAAAATATCCTGTGCAATCACCCCTCTCTGTGAAACCACCGTGCAACTGAACTAAAAAAAATTTCAAAAAATTCTGAAAAAAATCATGGATATACATCTCAACTTACCCCACCTACATATAAAATTTCATGATCAAATTCGTCCTACGCTAGCAGTTACAAAAAAGACAAATTCAGCATGAATACTGATTTTTTACTGTTCATCACTATTCATTTTTGCTGTTTGTTTTTTTCATATCTTTCAAATGCGATTGAGTTTCAACTTCAAATTTTGCAGGGTTGTAGAGGTTCACCTCCCCTACATATGGTAATTTTTTGAGAATTTTTCAAAACTTTTTTTAGTTCAGTTGTACGGTGATTTCACGGAGGGGGGTTGCACCGGATATGTTGCCTCTTCTTTAACCCCGATAACCACCACCACCACCGTGTCGCCTCTGTTTTCGGCCACTAGAATGCGGGCCCAAGCCGTCAGTGGCTCACACACTCACGCCACTTACCGGTCAGGTCGCGCTGTCAGCTAGCGGTTCAATTTAAAAGCCCATGAGCAAAGCTAATATGCGTTTCCACTGATGGAAGACGTATTTCTGATTTTTCAGCCAATTTTCAAGAACCGGCACTATTCAAATACATATAAATTTTGCTAGGAAACACCAAAATTAGTGAAAAAATTTCTAAATTTGTATAAAATCGTGTAGAATCTAAATATACAAAAATATTTTATTTTTGGTCGTTGTGCGGTAAATATGAGCTTAAATAAATGCCATAGGCCTAAATTGTGCATAATACAAAATTTTTACAAAACAAGTCTAAAAATGATGAAACCAATTTTACCATGTTCCTGAGATTATAAGCTTTCCAACTATGTAAAAATATTTAGATTTTGGCATAGTTTGCATCAAATGTCTAAATAGGCTAATTTCAATGTGTGCAAGAATTCAAATAATCATAACTTGTACAAATAAACTTCAAATTCAGTGAAATCAATTCCTATGACCTTCAAAAATGATGCTTTCTCTGTTTATGGAAAAACATTTAAGTTTTGAGCTCAGTTTACTCATATTCATGTTTAGGAAGGATCAAATAGTATTAAATTGTAAAATAGTAGTGTAGCTATCAAATAGACTCTAATACCTTTTGTATTAAAGCCCAATGTATTGAAAGACATTGAAAATGAATCTTTGAACCAGTAGCTTAATATTTGATTTAAAATGTCTTAGAAGGTACCTTATGCATAACCCATAAGTTATACCCTCTCTACACATGCACACACACACACCATTTCATGTTAATGTGGCTTCATGTTTTAAAGAATCCAAATATAATTTTTGCCTCTTGAATTTGTAAATATTCATATATATAAACATAATTTTAGCCTCTTGAATTCGAAAGTTAGAAACAACATGTCTATAAGAATAAGAAGTGGTGCCATACAAGAGCCAACCTATGAGCATAGAGCTAAAATAATCTTTGTGCATGAAACCATAATTTTCAGAATCTTAAAGACACCCCAACCTCTTTTAATAGATTTCAAGTTAATTTTACATCTAATTTCTTTTTTCCCTTATTAACAATATGTTGTTTGCTATTTGTCGCATTACTTGTCATATAACGTGTAGACGCTGACGTTTCAGAATCCGTCAACAATGACCTCACCTATGGCCCAGATTACATACTGGATGACGATCAGTATGGCAAGCACCCTCCTTTGATCATGTGTAGGATCAAGGATGACTGACTAGAGGGGGGTGAATAGGAGGTTTCTAAATTTTTCGATTCTAATTTGCAATTTAACAAGACTCTAAAATATGGAAGAGATAATTGCAAATTTACAATTACAAATTTTAATGATCACTAAGCAATCAAGCAATTTAAGTGAGAAATAAACAATCCTGACGAGGCCTGGGAGCTCCTTGACCGGCCGGCGTGCGGTCAACGGATCCCCATGCTCGGAAGGCCCCGACCACGACCTGGACGTGCACTGGGGCGCTCGACCTCGAGCGCGGTGTGCCCGAGCTCGACTCCGCGCGACCTCTGGCTCGGGCGGGTCTCATCTGAAGCCCTGGTCCGCCCAAGGGTTTCGGATCTAGCGTTGTTGGCGATTTCAGAGAGCGGGTGTGAGGATGACTAAGTCTTGTGGCAGCAAGTTCGGGGCGATTCTTGCCCGACCCTCAAGGTGCACTTGAGCCCGTTCAAGAATCGCTCCCGGTCGTTGCGGGCGGAAGGAGTATAAAGATCAAGGACGCATGAGCTCCAGGAGGAGGACAAGACAACAAGCAACGCATAGCAGCTCGAGCTAGGGATCTCCATTACTATCTTGAGTTGTAAACACTGCTCTGTACACCCACATAACAAGAAAGTCACCGCCGCAAGGCGACTGGAGTAGAGTCATTACCTTCACAGGGGCTCGAACCAGTATAAACTTGTGTCTCGTGTTCGCTGTCGCCCGGCTCCGACCATCCTCACGTCCGCTAGCTTCCTCCGTTAGAGTGAAACGCTGCTCGGGTCCCTTAACGTTCTAACCCCTACCTCACTTCTTGCGGTTGGCGATCCCGATCGTCGGCAATTTGGCGCCACCGTGGGGCCCGATTGTTTTGCTCTTCGCGAGAACGACACGGGATCTCGGGAGCATGGCGCCTTTCATTGATGGATTTTCCTCGGGCACGGACTCGACTCCGTGTCCTGTTTCACGCCTTCGCCGCCACTCGGCAAAGACGTCACGGTGGCGGGCGGTCAGCGCCGAGGAAATCGCGGATGACCGTGATCCGCAGACCCTCAAGACTTCGCGGATGGTGCGAGTTGCTATGAACCAAGCTATAATCGCCCTCGTGGAGGCCCAGGAGAAGGCCGGCACGTCTTCTGGGCCGCCCAGACTCCTCCCTACCGGGGAGCGCCTCCGCGCTATCGCCCGGGTCATGGCCGACCCCGATAGGGCAAGGTCGGAGCTCTTCGGCCGGGCCCTGGCCGAAGAGCTCGATCGGGCTGCGACCGAGGCCGAACCTCCGCAGCTCCGAAGTCAGCACTCTGGGACCCGTTCCCAGAGGAGCGACGATAACACGTCACGCCGTCACCCGCGTCGGACTTCTCCTGCGCGGGAGTTAGCCCCCGAGCAGCATGCTCGGGACGAGGCTCTGACGCAGACTCGCCGGCGTCCCACGGGCACCGCGCCAACCAGGACCAGGCCTGGGCCGAGCCGTTCCGAGTCTGGCAGCAGATCTGCGGATCACTCCCGGGACGTTCCGCCCAGGCGCCGTAGAGTCCAGATCGCTGCGTTACCAACAGTGACTCGCGCTCGGCACCATGGGCGTTCCCACGAAGGTCGGACGCCGGGGAGCCTCGACTCGAAGTCTGGCGATGGCGGGATCTCGTCGGCGGTGACCATGACCAACGAGCGCTGTCGACCTACGGTTGCATGGCATACTCCGCGGCCTTAAATCGCGTGCGATGGCCGGCGCGGTTCAAGCCAGCGTTGATCGAGCGCCAGCGGGACCAAAACCCCGACGAGTTCTGTCCATCTATTCGACCGCTATCTGGCGGCGGAGGGGACGAGCTCGTAATAATAACTACCTCCGGCCGTCTTTGGGCGACGGGCCGCTAGACGGCTTTTAATCGAAGCTTTGGCTCCTTCAGTCGTGGCGCCAGATCGAGAGCGCTCTTCGCTCTAACTTCGAGTTGTTATGAGCGGCGGGCGGAGAAAGACACGGATCGCGTCATCCAGGGAAGAACGAGCCACTCTGGCGACTTTGTGCGGCGATTCATCCGCACAAGGAGAACGATCGAGCATTTCGACGAGGCCGTTATCAAAGCCTTCAAGTTCGGGTCGCGATCGGCGTCTCACCGAGACACAGAGATCACATCGAGGCTCGGCGTCAACAAGCTCTTCCGCATGGCGGAGCGGTGACGCTGGACGCGACGATGCCGTCCGCTGAACGCGACTACGACCAAGGTAAGCTTGTGCAGAACCAAACAGAGGCCGCCCGTCCAACTCGGGCGCCGACCAAGCGCCACCTCCAAGAAGCGAAGCGCGACCGCAGGGCGGCGGAGGGCTACCATGGTGATCGTCTCGGCGGATGGCGGTAGCGAGGTCCTCGAGGTCGAGGCCGAGCTCGGGAGGACTCTAAGCCTCGCCAAGGTCGACCTCACCAGCGAAGAACCAGCCCAGCAAGAGAGAGTTAACGCGCCGATTCGGCGGGCGATGCTCGGCCGCGGAGATCGAAGGTCGCCATGATATGACGAGTCAAAGTTACGCCTATTCCATAGGGCGGCGGCCACGACCTGCGAACTGCAGGCTTGTAGAATAAGTGGGCGCCTTCTCGATGGGCGGGTGAGATGCCGTGCTCCGAAGGATGACGACCAGCCGGCCGGGTGAATCTGCGTGCGAGCACGACGACCTCGATTTGGAGTTCGGCAAAGGCGAAGCGCCGGATCGGCGTCATCTTCGGTGGCTCGTCGGCTTACGGACGGTAGCGAAGTCAAAGGCTGCATGGACCATCTACCAGTCGCCATTGAAGCCCTCGTCGAGCCCGCAAGTGGTGGGGCCACCATCACCTTCTCTCGAAGACGACTCCCGGTATGGCCCGAGACACGAAGACCGCCTTGGTCGTGACCCGACCATAAGCAACACCACGATCGGTCGTGTCATGGTCGATGGCGGCAGCTCTCTTAACTTATTCTGAGAGGGGCGCTCGGCCGAATCGATTCGGTCGAAGGTCAAGAGCATCACCATACCATTCTTTGGGATAGTCCGGGAGCTCGACCACCCCTTAGGGCGGTCGTTTACCGTCACCTTCGGTGGCTCGACAACTTCGCGACCGAGTTGATCACCTTTGAGGTGGTCGAGGGTGACCTCCCTAGCGCCATCCTCGGGCGGCCGTACTGGTCAAGTTCATGGCGACCAACCACTACGACCATCGATGCATGAAGTTGCCGGTCCCAGCGGTGTCATCACCGCGAGGCGACTACAAGCGGCGCATGGGCTGCGAGACCAAGGCCTTGGCTCTCGTTGGCGTCTTTGCCAGCGGTCCGGAGGCATCGACCAAAGAACGCCCGAAGGCGGCGATCCGCCAATGAGCAACGAAGGCCGTCCGCTTCATGAGAATGACCCGGCGAGTGCCCATCGTCTCGGCGAGTTGAGTTCCAAATAGGAACTCGAGCTCGTCACCTTCCGCCAGCGCCAACAAGGGCATATTTGCTTGGGAGCCAGCGGACATGCCTGGCGTCCCAAGGAAGGTGATCGAGCACAAGTTGCAGGTGGGACCCGGTTCCCGACCTGTACGCCAGAAGCTGCGTCGTTTCTCCCCTAAGAAGGTCGCAGTCATCAAGGAGAACCTTGACAAGCTCTTGAAGGCCGGTTTCATTCGTGAGATCAATTACTCCGAGTGGCTGGCAAACCCGGTCATCGTGCAGAAGAAGGGAGGGAAGTGGAGAATGTGCGTCGATCATACGGGGTTGAACTCGGCTTGCCCGAAGGACAACTTCCCGCTTCCGCGCATCGACCAGATCGTCGACTCCACCGCGAATGCCAAGATGCTGAGCTTCTTGGATGCTTACTCGGGGTACCACCAGATCAAGCTGGCGGTCGAGGACGAGAGCAAGACTTCCTTCATCACGCCGTTTGGCACCTATTGCTATACGACCATGTCATTCGGTCTGCGCAATGCAGGGGCCACCTTTCAACGACTAATGACCAAGACTTTCGAGCCACAGATCGGGCGGAACCTTGAAGTCTACGTGGACGACATCATCGTCAAAAGCCCCTCGAGGGCGACCATGTTCGCGACCTCGAGGAGACCTTCGCCAACTGAGCAGCACAAGATCAAGCTCAACCCCGAGAAGTGCGTGTTGGTAGCGTCCGATGAAGGTGCTTTCGGCTACATGATCGGGGCTCGGGGTTGGTCCAAACCGGAGAAGATCGAGGCGATCGAGAAGATGGTACCTCCGACCTCGATCAGCGGTGCAAAGCCTCACTGGCCGCATGGCCGCCCTCAGCAGATTCATCTCGAGGCTCGGCGAGCGCGGGCTCCCATTCTTCCAAACCTTGCGCAAGCCCGGGGGCTTCGAGTGGACTCCAGAGGCCCAGCGATCCTTCGACAATCTGAAGGCGTACCTGTCGTCCCCACCCCTCCTTACAACGCCGCAACCTGGTGAGAAGTTACTGCTATACCTCGCAGCCACCCCTCAAGCTGTTAGTGCCGTCATGGTGGCGGAACGGGGTCTCAAAGACACCCATTTATTATGTCGGCGAGGTCTGCGACGGCCGAAGGCGCTACCCGCAGTCTGAAGCTTTATATGCTCTTCTCATGGCCTCGCGCAAGCTTCGGCACTATTTCGGGCACATTAGTGGTCGCCCCGGCGGCTTCCGCCGGGGACATCTGAGAACCGGAGGGTGGCGGATGAATCGCCAAGTGGGCCATGGAACTCGCGGCGTTCGGCGTCCGGTCGTGCACGACGACCATAAAGTCGCAAGTACTCGCCGACTTTGTGGTCGGCGAGCGTCGCCGCAGCCCGCTCTCGAGCCCCGTGTCGAGGAAGAAAACCACTGGGTCATGTTCTTGACGGCTCGAGGTCCTTCAAGCGCCGGGTGGGATACTTATCCTCACCCAGCGGCAACAAATTGAGGTCGTCATTCGTTTTGGCTTCGGCGACCAACAATGTGGCGGAATACGAAGCCCTCCTGGCCGGCTTACGAGCTTGCAAGGCTTTGGGTGTGCGCCGCCTGGTCGTGAAGGGCGACTCCCAGCTTGTCATCAACCAGTTCAACAAGGACTACCAATGCTCGGGAGATTCGATGGCAAAGTACCTCGCCGAGGTGCGCAAGATGGAAAAATGGTTCCAGAACTTGGAGCTCAAGCACATCCCCAGGAGGGACAACTCCAGCGCGGATTTCCTCTCCAAGCTCGGCTCCTCCGACGACGCTATCCCACCCGACGTCATCTTGGAAACGCTATCGGCCCCGTCGATCTCCGACCAGGAGGCCATGATTGCTGTAGTCGAGGGAATCCCTTCCTGGGCCGAGGCCATTCACAATTACCTCTCACGGGGCGACCTGCCACCCGACCCTGCCGAGAGGAGCGAATCAGCGGCCAGGCGAGTCAGACACGCTTCGTCGAGGGGAGCTCTACAGACGCAATGTTTCTGGCATCCTAACACGGTGCATCTCCACGGAGGATGGTAAGTACCTGCTGCATGACATTCACTCAGGCCTCTGTGGGGCGCACTCTTCGTACAGGACAATGGTCGGGAAGGCCTTCCGCATGGGATACTATTGGCCCTCGGCGCTTCAGGATGCTCGTGATATCGTCCGCACCTGCCGAGCATGCCAATTCCACGCACGAAAGTCGCATCAACCCGCCTACGCGCTCCAGACCATTCCGCTCGCATGGCCCTTCTCGACCTGGGGACTGGACATCCTCGGTCCTTTCCCTCAAGCAACCGGGGGGAAGAAGTTTCTGTTCGTTGCTGTCGACACCTTCACCAAGTGGATAGAGGCGAACCGGTCTCGACCATAACGACTCGGCGGCGATCCGTTTTTCCGCGAGCGTGGTCACGGTATGGGGTTCCGTGCAAAATTATCGCGACAGCGGTATACGGTTTACGGTGAGTTGTTCGGGAGTTTTGCGAGAACTCGGCATCAAATATGCTTCGCGATCGGTGGCTCACCCCGAACAGCGGGGCGGTGGAGCGCCAACCGCAAATCGTCCAGGCGTCAAGAAGCGAGTTGCGAGATGAGCTCGAGCGATTCGGCAAGGCACGGGTGGATGAACTTCCCACCGTCCTATGGTCTATTCGTACCACGACAAGCCGAGCCACGTGGTCCACGCCCTTCCGGCTTGTTTTGATCGGCGAATCCCGCCTCCCGAGGTCACGCTTAGGCTCTGCCGAGTCGACAGTTGACCAAGTCGACTTCGGCGCTGAACGGTCTCGACCTTACCCTAGCGAGAAGAAGTAAGGTGCCGTGCCTTTGCCACGATCAACGCACTACTGCAAGCTCTTCGCAGACATGCGTCTCGGTCGATGCGACCTAGGAGGCTCCTTGTTGGGGACCTAGCTCGAGGCGGATTGAGCTCGTCCAAGACCAATAAGTTATCCCTGGTGGGAGGGCCCCTATAGAGTCGTTTCAACAGATCGCGACGGGGGCTTACGGCTAGCCTTTGCCGATGGTAGAGAGCTCTCTAGCTCGTGGAACATAGATCAGCTTCGG
Source organism: Guadua angustifolia (assembly GCA_036346375.1). Lineage (NCBI taxonomy): Eukaryota > Viridiplantae > Streptophyta > Magnoliopsida > Poales > Poaceae > Guadua > Guadua angustifolia. The sequence goes on along the minus strand of CM070516.1, from coordinate 23,503,049 downwards.
AAGTTTTATGTGTAACCTCTATGCCTCATATTTCAATAAAAAGCTGGTCTTCCATTCTTTTCCTTTTATACCTGCTTCCATTTGTGTTGCTGCTTTTCTTTTCGGTGGCTCCTTTTTTAGAACACGACCTCCGTCATGTAGCGTTCGCTCCTAAGTCTAAGTAGTGCAGGTTTTTACGCTCACCCCCAGCGGACGAGCTAAACGTAAGCCGAACCTCTTCGCAATCTAGCTCTCCCCTGTGCCCGGGCTCGAGTCACGAACCTCGCCGCTTTGACGATCGAGCAATGCGCATGGTCGCAAGGGTCGCGCGAACACTAGTCTACTTAACGATGTTCGCCTCGTGTTCTTCTGCCATTGCGGATTGTTCCTCCACTTTGCAGGTCGCGGCCTCTCGTCCACATCTACGTCTTGTGCCCAAGGCACGCGTCAATCGACCTCGGGCCCAACGGGGGCTGGGTAAGGCTACGCTACCGGCACACGACCCAAAGAGCACGGGCGCGACAAACAAGCGGCGAGAATGACTTCAAGTATCCCCGAAACCACGGATTCACAACAGGGACGAGGTTTCTTTGTTCACTAGAAAGCAAACTATTTTCTGTTAGTACATTCCCTGCTTTTAATGTTTTTCTACAGGTCGGCCATCTCGTGGGCAAGCTTTTCCTGCTCGAGCTGGGCCACTTTTGCCCTCAGGGTTGCGATCTCCCCGAGGCGGGAGGGCTTCTTTGGGAAGCATCCATGACCCGGCGTCGCTCTTCTTGGTGAGCAGGCGCTCTTGCTGCCTTACCGGCGCTCGAGCTTCTCTTGAGTCAGGGAACCTTGGTCTTGGCCGGAGATGGCCTCATGAGCCGTCTCAACGCCTCGACCTTAGCGTTCGACCTCGGCGCCTTGGTGGCATGGTCGAGCTTCCCCTCGAGCTCGAGGATTTTGGCCTCGAGCTCGGGAGGTGCCCTGCCGCTGAGTGTGCTGCTCCATAGCGACCTTCTCCGGGTCCTTGACCTTGGCCCGCTCGGCCTCAAGCGTCTTGTTGGCGCTCCCAAGTTCCTCCTCAAGTGGAGCACCTTGGCCTTGAGCTCGGTCGGCGCCTCCGGAAGCCTTCTCGAGCTTCGATCTTGGCCCTTGCGACCTCGGCCTGTGGTGGCGTCTTGCGCTCTGCTCCCTTGCCTTAAAGCAGAAGTCGCGTTCGGAGGTCCGGGTCCGCTCGAGCTCTGCCGCATGGGCTGTCTCCAGCGCCCTCATCGTCCGGCGTAGATCGTCGAGCTCTTGGTTCTTCTGCTCGAGCTCCCCCTGGTCGACCTCAATGGTTCGGACGAGCCTGTCGCGCTCAACCTCCCGCGCCTCTACCACATCGAGGAGACCTCTTAGCACATCCGCATGCTCTCGAAGGCCTTGAAGCCCTCGAGTGGCGTGATCGGTCACCTTCACGTCAAAAAGGGTGGCCCGAAGGTGAGAAAGGACAAGGAAGTCAAGCTACAAGGTGAGAAGTATGCGGGGAAAGTCCTTACCTCGCGGAGGCCTCTCTCGAGCTTCTTGCGGGTGAATTCCTCACGGTCTTCAATGCGATCGCGAGGGATTTCCTCCTCCTCGTCGACCGCGATGCGGTCGGGTCGACCTCGAACACGTGCGCCTTGGGCGAGGTCTGAGTCCCGCCATGGGGCGGCTGGTTACCATTGCCTCCCGGTGGGTCGAGTCCGTCGGCAGGAGGCAGGCGGCGGTGTTGTCCCGATCTCCGCGGTCGGGCCCGCGATTCGCCCGATGGCGAGGGACAACAGATTCGATCCGCCATGGCGCCCGACCTCCATGGCGGGGCACCACGACCTCGGTGTCCGACGCGATCGCGGTAGGGAGGTCGGCGTAGCGTCTACGACCCGCGCATCCCCGGTGGCCGGCGGGGTCGCGGTCTCCGCACCCGGAGCGACCGTAGCTGGTGTGGTTTTGGGGTCGCCGGCGTGGCCTCGGTGCTCGACTTCCTCCTCTCGGTGGCCGGGTAGCTCGTCGGCAGCGTCTGTATTGTGGGCCTCGCCGTCTTTGAAGTCCTTGGACGACCGGGCTCGTTTTCTTCCGACGAGTCGTCGAGCCCTTGGTAGAACTCGCCGACCAAGGGCTGGCCCGTGGGAGTGCGTGTTCCACGGCGACTGCGGCGAGGGGCAGCCTGGCGTTCTCCTCCTCGGATTGAGACTTCGCACTGAACAATGACCATCGTCAAAGCAGGCGGGTTTGAGCTCGGATACTCAAGTTCTGCGATCAAAAGTCTGCGCTAAGCGGAAGGATGCGAAAAGGGGCGGCGCAGTTCGGGGTCTCGGGAGCTTACCTGGGCCACCAGACTCCTCCTCGCCGAGGGCCGTCTGAGGTCTTGTTGCCCCGATGTCGAGGGCGCGCCACGTTTGCGTGTCCTCACGACCTGAGGTCCCGGGGTCCGAGCCGGCTCCTCATCACCCGCCGGTGGGGGCTCGTCTTTCGAGCTCTGGGGCGAGGGGTGTACAGGAGACTGGCGGCGGCGGCCTCTCTCTTTGCCGCACGAAGGAAGGAATGTTAAAAACAGCAAGGCATGGAAGAACGCAAGGACTCGGGGGCTCGACCAGAAGGGCCCTCACCGTGGCGCGATCCCCCCACTCGACATGGCGCTTCTTCGCCTCCGTTTGGCTTGGTCTGGCTGGGGGAGGCCTCTTCTTCCCCTTCTTGCTCTTGCCCCCACCGGGCAGCGGGAGCATCCTCCTGGCTGTGTCGAACAACTCCTGATGGTCCTGAGATCTTGCGTGGGTCAGAAAGACCTACGCTAAAAACAGGGTCAAGGGCAAGATCGGGACGGCTTACCTCGGCCTTCCGGCGAAGTACATTCTTCGGGACCGGGTCGTCAAGGGTGTATCCATGCGCCAGCTTCCCAAACATTTCGAACATCCTGTCGGAGACCCAGATTCCTTGGTATTTGCAAGAACATGGGCGTCGGGAAAGATCGGAGGATGGACTTCGGCGAAGTTCCAAGGGCGAGGCCTTGCTGTCGTGCCTTCACGAGTGGGGTCGTCGCGCCTGTAATCTCGAAGCAGGTGCTCCCTCTTCCGCGAGAGGGACACGGTTCATAAGAAGTCGGCAGCGATTACGCCGGTAAGGCAGCGTGGCGCAAATGTGGATGGCGGCAATGGCCTCCTCGTCGACCTCGAGATCTTGGGCTCGGGGTCTCCTTCTTCTCGGTGTGAGGGGCCCCTCGTGCGTCGAGCCCGTGCTCCCCTTTCTTGAGTAAAACCACCGCTCGGGCGAGGACCAAGTGAATCCGGGCGGCGCGCCGGGAAGGACCATTTGAGCCGGTTCGAGTCGAAATCTGACATCCGACAACGAGGTCCTTCGAAGCGGAAGAAGGAGTAAGCGAAGAAAAACGGCGAGGGTGGGAAGAATTCCGGAATCCCTCGCCTGAGATGGGAAAAGATGGCGGCGTAAGGGCGGAATTTGGTACAGATTGATGAGCTCTATTTCGCGGCTAGAAGGGCGTCGCCACGAACTTCGCTCTCCGGGTCCGCGATCCAAGGAGGCGTAATGCTCGTCGCGAGCGATCTCGTCATCCTAGGGCGAGTTCGGTCTCGCCGCGAAGCAACCGCCATGTCACCGGGTCTATTATCCCGGGATCTCGAGCTCTTTCATTCTCGCGGACGACGAGTGCTCCTTCAAGCTTGGTCATGGCGTCGTGGCGCTTGGTCGAGGAGCAAAGAAAGGGCCTTGCTCGGGCAAGGAAGCTTGAAGACAAAGGCGCCAAGGGCAAAGGGTCTTTGGCTAATGGTGTGGCGTTGGCCTCAAAGAACCGAAGCGCACCTAAAAACACGCCACGGCGCCTCAAAAGACGTGTCAACCGTGATCGGCGGGTGCAATTAAGGCACAGAGTCGAGGCGCCGCCAGTGCACGCCAACCGTTCACATCCGTACCAACATCGAAGTCCGAAGGTTGCGGTGTCGAGGCGAAAGATTTGCTTTGTGGTCTCGCTTGAGCCTCGACCAAGGAGTTTAGACCTCTGAAGGTCTTTTGTCCCAAGAATAAGGCTCGAGGTCGTCTGAGGGTTCCTTCCGACCTAGAGCCTCGGGGCTGGGCCGACGAGGCACGGGAGCTCCTTGACCGGCGGCGTGTGGTCAGCGGATCCCCATGCTCGGAAGGCCCGACCACGACTGGGCGTGCAGCTGGGCGCTCGACCTCGGCGCGGTGTGCCGAGCTTCGACTCATGCGACCTCTGGCTCGGGCGGGTCTCATCTCAAGCCTGGTCCGCCCAAGGGTTTCGGATCTAGCGTTGTTGGCGATTTCGGAGGCGGGTCGCGGGGATGACTAAGTGTGTGGCAGCAAGTTCGGGGCGATTCTTGCCGACCCTCAAGGTGCACGCAGGCCCCGTTCCAAGAATCGCTCCCGGTCGTTGCGGGCGGAAGGAGTATAAAGATCAAGGACGCATGAGCTCCAAGGAGGAGGACAAGACAACAAGCAACGCATAGCAGCTCGAGCTAGGGATCTCCATTACTATCTTGAGTTGTAAACACTGCTCTGTACACCCACATAACAAGAAAGTCACCGCCGCAAAGCGGCGAATAAGTCATTACCTTCACGGGGCTCGAACCGGTATAAACTTGTGTCTCGTGTTATTGTCGCCCGACTCCGACCATCCTCACGTCCGCTAGCTTCCTCCGTTAGAGTGAAACGCTGCTCGGGTCCCTTAACGTTCTAACCCCTACCTCACTTCTTGCGGTTGGCGATCCCGATCGTCGACAAATCCCAAACACAAGTAATCAATTTAAGATGCTAAGCAAAGTAATATAGCACAAGAATAATAAAACAAGTCACGAGAGAATGAGACAAGCGATATTTTTCCCGTGGTTTCAGAGACTTGCCGGTCTCCCCTAATCCACGTTGAGGTGACTTGAACTCTTTCAACCCGGCTCCACTCGCTTCATGCTATACACCATGCCACTCTATATGAAGAAAATTACTAACTTAGATATATCCAAGTTCATTTATCTAGTAAAGCTTGCTAAAAATTGAAAAATAAGTTTTAAAAGAAAACTTGATGAAACATGTTGCTTTTACTTACTAAGTTTCTTCTCTAGGTGTATTTGCCACGATTTGTCAAATTTTAGAGTTCTCTAGAGTCCCTATAGCAACTTGGATGAAACTAGCTTGTCCGGTATTGTCATCAAGAAAACTAATGATCCTATTCTCTGATGCGGCATCGATAGGTATATCAGCAATTGGCATCGGGTATACATCCTTTGGCCTATACATCCTTTGGCGTGTCTTTGTTTAAGTCCCTAAAATCAATGCACACCTTAAGTTTCCCTTTTTTCTTCGTAACAGGAATGATATTGGAAACACACTCAGTGTATCAGTAAGGCCTGATAAACTTGGCCTTCAGTAATCATTCAATTTCTTCTTTTATAACATTATACAAAGCCAAATTCAATCATCTAGTAGACTGCTCAATAAGTTGTCAACTTAAACCTGACATATCATGATACTCTCAAGCAAAACAATATTAATAATTTCTTAAAATATTAACCAACTTTTCCTTATAATCTGTAGCTAACTTTGAACTAATAAAAGTTGGTCTTTTTCTTTCACCATCACCTATATTGACTTCTAATAAACCGGTTGACATGAAGCCTTGCCCTAACTTCTCGATTTCTTGGAAATCTTTAATAGCCTCATACGATGTAAGATTGTTCCCGATCTTTCGATGCGAACAGCAACTTCGATTTGGTGGAATTGACTTTGACGATCCGACTACAACGTACGACGACGATGCGCCTTAGCAATTGCTAAACCAACTCCAGAGGGTTATTGATCTTGACGTGGGCACGATCAACCTAAACACGAGGTTCAATTCCTGCAAGCAACCGAAGAACAAGCAAGAACAATAGTAAAAGCAATATGAAATTGCGAATATGGATGAAGGCAAAAATAGGTTGGGGTTCTATTGAAGATCTTGACAAGGTGGCTATCTAGCACAACTCGAAGACACAAAATTTTGAAAGACCATGTGGAGGTCTATCCTTGTGTGTGATGAGTAATTGACGAGTTTTGAGCTTGGTTTAATTTAAAGTGAATTAGATTTGAAGCAATTTGAGCGTTGGTTGCTTTTCTTAGTGCTACCGGCCTAGGGGCAGTAGCACCGGACCATTGAGCGCAATTATGATCGATTAATGATTTTGGGATAATCATTGAATATATTTGTGGGCATTGCTATGTGAAAGTTTTTTCCTTGTCTTTGTTGGTTGCAGGGCGACGGTACTAGGTCATGGTGAGGCGGAGGATGACTGGGACTAGGCGAGGAGCGTCGGAGGTCCAGACGGTCGGGAGATCGCCGGAAGATGATCGAAGACGGAGTCCGGGCAAGTCAAGAAGACAAGAAAAAGAGATGATGCTAGCTAGATGCCGCGTGGATCAATGAGGGTCGTCGGCTTGCGGTCTAGTTGATAGGTTAGCGGGTCTAGGTAGTATGCTTTGAAAACCGTGCAAGAAAACCCAGTATGTGTGTGGGTTTTGGGTTAGCCCTTGCATGGTGAAGGAACGAGTTGCCTAGAGGGGGGTGAATAGGCAACTCTTCAAATTTTAATTCGTCAGTTATAGTTAACTGTTCTAAGTGAGCAAAAGACTTGAAATCAGAAAGTACCAAAAGTAAAAGCAAATAGATATAACAGCGAAAGCAACTCAATGTAAAACAAAGAACAAAGTAAGACAAGTATTTATCTTGTGGTTCAGAGCACTTTCTCCTACTCCACGTTGAAGCACTTCTCTCGAAGTATTGCTTCACCACAGCTAGTCGCAGTAGCTATGGTTCTCACTCGGGTAGCTCTTTCACCACTCCAGTGAGGTGAGCTACAAACCCTTCACAATCAAAAGTGTCCTTCCACAATCTTCTTTGGACAGGTCTCACTTTTTACCTCCTCCAAGCTATCTAGGATCACTGAGATCCAAGAGTAATAAACTTGCACAAGTTCTGTCTCTTGGTTCACTCGCAAACTACAGCACTAGACACAAGCTTGGAATCAAAAACTTAGAAAGAATGAGGTTTTTGAGTTTCAGAGTGAAGCACAGACTCCTTGGTGTGAATGAGAGCTCTTTTGATGCTAACATGTTAAGGAGTTCATAAAGTTCTATGGTAGATGGCTCAGGAAATGCTTATATAGTCGATCAGAATGAATATAGGCGTTGTACCTACCACAGTGACCGTTGCACGTGTCAGAGTGTCAATTTTGAGCTAAAGCACGTTTACAGCGGACTAAAAGTTTTACCTTAGCGATACTGATCATGTGTATCACGGACCAAATTCGGATATTTATGACGGACCGAAACATTTAGTCCGTCATACATGAGCAAACCAGCAAGTTTGGTTCGTCAGAGTGGGAGGAGATTCTTGCATATAGCGGACCAAATAATTTGGTCCATCATAGATGATATATGACTGAGATCAGTAGCTAAGAACCATTTTTAACCCAAAAGAAGTTTAGTCAAAAGATTTGAATTTACCAAGAACTAAACTTTGAATCGGTTGGATTTGATCCATCATGAATGAGAAATCTTCTTAGAATATGAAGTTTGACTGATTATATAATCAAGGAATGAATAGCAAAGCTTTGTCTATCAGGAAAGATAGTTATTGTTGAATTTATGCCAAACCAAAAAGTTTGGTCCGTCATAGATAGACAACTAAGATATTTTGAATTTTGACAAAGGTATGTGTATGACAGACAAGAAAATTTGGTCCGTCACAGATAGTCAACAGAGAATTATGTGGATCAGCTGAAAGCACATGTATGCCGGACCAAAAAATTTGGTCCGTCATAGATGGGCAAAACAGGAGTATTTGGATCGGCTGAAAGCACATGTATGCCAGACCAAAAAATTTGGTCCGTCATAGATGGGCAAAACATGACAGCTGAAAATCTTCAAGAATTTTTCACTATGGACTTAGATATATAAGAATATGAGGTTTGGTCCGTTAAAATGAATAGAATTCATACACACTAATATTTTGATATAAAAATGGACTGACTTTTGATTGAGATGAAGACTTTGAATATTTGTGACAGAATGCGAAGTGATCAACTGAACTTTGGTCCGTCACTAAGTTTGGATTTCTTATATATAGGGATTTTGGTTCAGGGAGCAGAAAGTCTGAATGATTTGACTCCAAGCAATCTAGTTTTGTCTTAACTGAATGAACCAAGTTACCAACTTATGCAAAGTCTCTCTTTATAGTACAGCCAAAGTAAAAGAAATGTTCCTAGCTAATTGACTTGAATCAACTCCCAAGTCATGAACTAGTAATCAAATACCTTAATCTTGTTTGTCCAATTAGCTCATCCATGATTTCAGCATATGTTCTTCATTGTGGGAGGAATTTTTTTAACTCGGTCATCAACACCAAAATTATTTAATAAAACATGAAAAAGAATTGAGGGGGCCTAGATGCTATCACATGGTTGTGTGTGTGGGTTAATCCTAGCCCTTAGATGAGTGCTCTAGGGTTGAGGACTCATCCAAGGGTGGTAGGTGGCCTAAGAGTAATATATATAGGGGTGGAGGGGTAGCCTCCTCCCCTTGAAGGTTTGAGTTGCTCTTTTGAGCTTTGCCCACATGAAGTGAGGCTTTGTAAACCTTCCCACCAGAAATACAAAGAATTTCTTTATATTATTGTGAATTTAAATTCCGTATTTACATTATGTCTTTACTTTACGCAATTTAAATTCAGCATTTACTTTACGCATTTTTCTTTCCCGCAATTTACATTTATGCAATTTGGATTTGCCTCCCCTCCTTCTAAATGTTGATCTTGGATGTTTTGAGTGTGTTCATATGGTTTTACATCTCTTTTGCACTCTTGGATTAAGTAGAGATCATCTTTTCTTTCAAGTTCCAACTTTGTTCAGAACTTGTTATTCGCGTAGCATTTAGTATTTGATTTTTATAAAAATATAAAAAAATAATTTTTAAGTTATTCTTATTGGATAAGGTGCAGGACTCTCATATCCACCTGTAGAAAAATTTTAGAGTTCACTTGTTGCACCGTTTGGGCACCATGAGGTGAAAACCGAGCCCCAAACGTTCTGCTCGAAGTTATTGACTGACTGTGTTCTTAGATTTTTCCTGTTTTTTATGTAAGGTTTTTTGAGGTGAAATTTGGTGGAGTTCTTTAGGACTCTTCTTCTCATAGGGAGAGAAATTCTCAAAATTTCTTGAGCTGCAGAAACCCACCAACCTCCTGTTCAAATTGAGGACAGGTTCTAGAAATTCTGCTTTTGCTTTTCTGAAAGTGACTTTTGTGATTTGAATTGATCTCCTTTCTAAAAGTAAGAGTTGGATTGATTCCTCTTTATCTTGGACACTAAACAATCAGGATTGTGACTAAAAAATCCCCACATATTTTATGGTACTTATCCATGCAAGTTAGGGGTACACATAGTTGTCTAGTTTTTCAGGTTTTTCACGATTTCCTTTGAGCGATCTTGTTGAGGTTTTAGTTGGAGTATTTTGAGGGAAAATTTATTTGCGACCATTCACCCTCCCTCTGTTCGCCATCTCGATCCTTCAAGTTTGCACTTGGCTGAACTAATCAAACAAAACTCGAGCCCTAGATGAGGGTGCAGCTAGCTATTTATGAGATATGAGGAGGAGGAGGTCGTCCAAACCCTAGAGAGACCAAATACAATTTGTTTACAAGGCTCAAGGCCCACTTTGACTCAGATTGGAAAAGTAACATGATTTGTTTTACAGATTTCAGATAGTTCAGATGGAATTTGGAGGTGAAACTAGATCCATTGGAAAGAGGGCGACAAAAGCTTTCAATCAAGTACTCATGTGCCCCGAACACCCTTTTGGATCAAAAGTTATGACCGTTTTAAGTTGGTGCTGTCAGGGAGGCCGAATCCAAGTGGACCTCGTGCACATGACGATCTGGTCTTATGCTTGGCGTTTTGAGGTTCTTCTCCTTGGTTCCTAAGGACAACAAAATCATCACAAGGATTAAATAGCATTCCATTATGTGAATCCCTTGTATCAAAACTTAGGAACGTATTCACCTGATAATTGAGTCGACGTGCTCGAGCACGAGTAATTGGTCCTTGTAATACGGGTTCAGTTTGTTGTGTATGAGATGAATGACTAGGCGCGGTTATGTCAATAGAAACGATGTCCTCATCATCATAGCTATATGTTATTTGCCGATAGCTTTGTATTTTATTTTGTAAAGCCTTTATGGTTGACTAGACTCCATTGGTGCAAAATTTTGTCAGTCCGATCGAGTGTGATTGGCCTCATGTTGATCGGAATAAGCCCTATCTTGTTGATGCAGATAAAATCACAGTCGTCTAGGGCTTTACCTGATATACATTTGGCTTCCTCATGTTGTCAATTCACATCTGAACTAGCCATGGAAACATGAGCCGATGTATTGGCTTGAATGACCTCAACTTCATATCCCCGTTCCATTGAACGAGCATTTGGTGCATAGTCGATGGTATGCAGCTGTTAGCGTGGATCCAATCTCGTTCAAGCAAAATGTTGTAACTGCCCTTAGCATCGACTACAAAGAAGATAGTCAGCAATGTCTTGATGCCGACTGTTAACTCAGTCACCATGACCCCCCTTACCTCAGTGGGATCGTCTATGAAATCATTTAAAACCATATTAGTTTTAATAAGATCCTCATTGGACTTGCCCAACTTCATGCAAGTGGTGTATGGCATGAGATTGACAGTTACGCCTCCATCGATAAGCATTCTTGATATCGGATTGCCATTGATGTACGCTTTTAAGTATAATGGCTTCAAATGCTAATAACCATCTTAAGACTTCTCAAAAACTCCATCTTGAGCTCCCAAGCATAGTTGAGCAAACGTTTCTTTGACTGATTTAGTCCTTATTTTGGAACTCGATCGGTAGTGTAAACACCATGTTGATGTCCATCGGTGCAGTGTCATCCCGAACAACAGGTGAATCTAAGTCATGAGCTGAATCAGATTCCTCTTCAATTGATTCCTTTTTCCTCCACTCCTTCTTACCAGTTTTAATCGGCCAAACCTCATTGAAAACTTGATCTCTCTATTTTTCTTGCTCGGCCTCCCTCATCTCTTGGGTCCTTAGCCTTTGGAGTCATCTGCGTTATGATCGGCTAAGACCTGAAGGACACCATCTTAGCATTGGTTCAATTGGCTTTCGTATTTTTCCAGCCAGATCAACCTCAGCCACAGAGCTTGACCCCTCTTCTGCTTGCACTCGGGCCTGATTTGGCACAAAAACCCTTTCATGGACCGGCCTTTTGTGACTTTCATCAGAACGATCTTGTATCGACTTAGATATTCTATCTTTACCCGATCACCTTGGCTAGTCACCTTGACAAGGATAGTGTTCCACCGGGCACGTGTATGATGACGATAGAGTTGACCCCCTCTCCTAACAAAATTGCTAGAAGGGGCATTGTTGATGAGCTTTTTTTTTCAAATTATCGAGCCGATATAAGTTATCTGGCCGATGCGCAGGATAACGCAACCTATTGTTTCTCCTTTCATATTTTTCAAGTAACTGGGAAAAAGTTGGCTTGGGCTTGTGAATCAGCTAGTATGGTGGCAATGATCTCTCTACCTTGTATCACTTGCTGATTTGCATGTCACCTTTAGGCTTGACGGTCCTTGAGCTTTTTTCATTCATGGTTGGTTTCCATTTGGAGTGAACCGACCGTAATTTTTATAGTCTTCTTGCTACTAGAAGTTGATTGAACGTCAACATATCGAGCAACCTTTGACCGTACATCCTGCATCGGCTCTTTTCCATTTCCAAAGCATTGAACCATATTTATTAGAAAAAGATTAGCATTGACCTACATCGCCAGCTCCTCTGCAAACTTGAGTCGGCCATCCTCTATAACTGATTGTATTTGCTATCAAAAAATATTGCAATTGTTATTATTATGAGAAAAAGAATACTGACACTTGCAGTACCTTCTCTTTTTGATTTCATCAGCCGATGGTATAACATGCCCAACAGGTAACCATATAATTTTTTTCTTGTTGTATTAGGTAAAAATACAGTCACACTTAGAGATATCAAAAGCATATTTTATTTCCAACTTATTCTTAGTCGGCTTAAGCCAAGAACAGACTAAGGACTTCTTAGATCCCGTAACCTATTCGGCTATATTTATTTCAGCCTCATCATTTTTAGAAGATTCACTTGAAAAGTATTCGACGAGGTTGACCTTAGCTTTATCCTTGTCTTTGTTATTATTCTTAAACTTATCTCTAATGCTTCTATTATCGGTAAAACGGCTTTCTTGAGCCGATAACCTATGCAACAGATGATTTAAATCGGTGAACTCTTGTCTGTCAAAATTTTCCCTCAGTTAGGGGATTAACACCTAGAAGGCCAAATCGGTTAATTGGCTTTCGGTAAAGTGATGCTAAAACACTGATTTCTCACCTTCCTAAACCTTTTGATATAATCTATTATCGATTCCCCCAAACTTCTAGTGAGCAGAGTTAAAGTTGAAAATCCTAAGTTCCAGACTGCCAAAGAAAATGTAGTCATAGAATCGGCTTTCCAAATTGGTCCAAAAATGAACCGAATTTGGGGGTAAGCTGGTAAACTAGGTAAAAGTAGCTCCTGATAAGGGCAACGGGAACAACCTAATTTTTAGCCCATCGGACTGAGCAGCTTCACCGCATTGCACAATAAAACATTCGACATGCTCCAACGTGGTAACAAAGTCATCCCCAGAGAACTTAGCAAAATTAGGCACCTTGAAATTGTTAGGTTAAGGCATACGGTCAATGTAATCAAGATATGGTTTTCTATAGTCGATAACCTTCCCTTCGGGTTGTATGCCGAATTGATCTCTAAATACAGCAGATATCTAATCGGCCCAATTTACCATGTTAGTCAACGTAGCGTTAGATGGCTGCCAATTATGCTAATAATTGGCATTCTACCCCTCGACCATTTTCTGATAGCAGCTCAGCATCATCTCTTCATGCATAGCTTTCCGATCTTCAATTTCTTTACGTTGCTCTGATATCAAATTTTCTAGTGTAGGGACTATTATAGCTTCAATGTTGAGATCAGGTGGTGGAATTGACTTCCCTGATGAATACATCGCATCCCATCGGGTGTGCCAAAAGTGTGTTAGCGCCAAAAAACGTGAAGAGGGGTCTATTGAATACAACACACACAACAAATGCTGGGTTCAGGGTTTAAGGCATGCCACCCGATTTGATCCTACAATCGGTAAGATAAATAGAAAATATGCTCAAGCCGATAAAAATTACAATTGGCAAAAGATCTAAACAACCAAAGAGCCGATCAAATCTACAATAACGATGAGTCTAATTAGTAAATTAGGGCTAATTAAATGGTACAAGGTAGATTTCCTCAAAAAAGGCAATGTGCAGCAAGATAAAAAAAATCAAATCTGGTTGGCATAATCGATAGAGATCAATAATCAGCGATGCGCAACTTTATATATTAGAATCAGATTACAAGATAATCTAAATTTCAGGGCTACTCATAATTGACATGAAAGTAAATAAAAGTAATGCGAGTTGATTAATTTTATTGTATTGTTCTTCTCGCTTGCCCTCGATCATCTTTTATAGCACATTGGTCAATCGTATCCATCTCTGACATGTTGTCCACCATGATCCGTATTGGCCTCTACCTAGATAAATTTCCATCTTTAAATCAATATCGGGATATCAGTCAGAATCCCCTCTCTATACCTTCCTTTTCATCCGATGTCGGCTAAAAATATCATTTTTATCCTCAGCCTAACAATTTGGCCGGCTGTTGCCAAATTTTAGTGCAAACAATTACCAATAATGCAATTACAGTGCACTCCTAGATATTTGTGTGTAGCCAGCTTTCTCAAGTCAGTTGACGAAATATGGTGCTTGTTCAAATGTTCTTCCAGCTAGCTTGTTGTATGTACAACGAACAATGTAAAAATTCGTGTGCTATATATCCATATATTACTGTGTGTACCTTAATTTGATTTCTTGTTAGAAGTTGTAAGCTGCGCTCATACTTTGTTAGGACGCATGCCAATTAATCGCTCCCGAATACAGTTACATATTTAAGCTTTTACTACTGTATAGACTACACAGACAGCTAAACCCTCTGCACGATAGTAAAATCTATATATACAGATAGTACAATCTATATATACGGATAAAAAAAATCTGCCATCGGACAGCAAAATGGTTGTTTATTGGTGAGATATATCATTATGTTGCTCTCATCGTCAGTAATAAGCTACTGCTGAAAACCGTTCATTAATCAGAGTTGTTAATAAAAAGTTATGCCAGAACAAAAAAAGATTCCTATACAAGCTAGAAATACATTTACTAGTTGGTTTTGCCACGTATCGATAGGCTTAGACAACTAGGACAGTTCGTTGTGCTGACTGGTTGAAGGGGTTCAGTTGCACTAATTAATGCCATGTGTGGGTTTGACCAGACTGTAATACTGGCTAGCGCTTAGAATAACTATTCTACACGCAACTATAGAATAATATATATATATATATATATATATATATATATATATATATATAGGACGCCGAAATGGGGCACCATAATTTCAAATGCGTGAATTCAAGCCAAATCCGAATATATTTTTTAAACTTTCAGTTTTAAGGTATATATCCATCTATAATAATTTAAATGAAACACATACCTTATAAAAAATATACTCGAATTCAAAGATTTGAACAAATTTAGATCATATGCTTTGCTGATTTATATATAAAATCAGCACATACCTACAATCAAACTATCACCAGAAAAGGAAACTCTAGTTTGAATTTAAGTTCAAACTTGTTTGAACTAGTTAGTAAACTGATTAAACTTAACATCCTAAAATTTCTACAAATTTTTGCATGAAAATACATAGGAAAAATATCCGTTTTGGATCATAGTACCCAAACACCATAGTGTCCCAGGTAACCATTCATGAATCGGAGCTGTTAATAAAAAGTTATGCCAAATGCTAATAAGTGATGACTAGTAAATTTGTCATGCTGGTATCTTTCAAACGCACATCCCCTACCTATGGTAATTTTTTCAGAATTTTTTAGAACTTTTACATATAGCTTTCATGAATTTTACTGCTAAATTATCTATGCAGAAATATTGTAGATGTAGTAATATAGCAAACAGACAATAGTAAAGTAGATCGAACCATTTCGTCGAAATGCTGAATGTCAGTACTGACCGGTAAAAATAATATATTGAGATAGTACTGTTACCTGAACTCTATAGTAAAATTTGAACATCGTTATTATATACTTGTAATGAGACTTATATCATAATTTTACTTTCGTCGCCAGCAAGCTACCGATGAAAACCGATTGTAAATTGGACCTGGCAGCAAACCAATTGTAAAAAGACCTGGCAGTAAATTGATGAGACTTATATCATAATTTTACTTTTTTGTAAAATTCGAAGAGCAAAATCAATCCCTGTAAACTTTGAATGTCAGACTCGGTCCCATTTGAAAGATATAAAATTGAAAATCGCTAATCAGTGATGAATAGTAAATTTATCATTTTTTTATCTTTCAAATGCAATTAAGTTTGGTTTTCAAATTTTACAGAGCTATAGAAGCTCACATGCCGTACCTATGGTAATTGTTTGAGAATTTTTCAAAACCTGTACATATAGATTTCACGGACTTTACTATCAAATGACTGATTTGTGTAGAATATATTGTAGATATAGTAATTTTATGTTGTAGATGTAATAATTTTATGTTGTATATATAGTAATTTCAGTTACTATACGTATGTTAGTATGTAGTTATTTCTGTTACGAGTACATATAGTATAATGGTAAAATGCAATTACTGATCCTACACAGATTAGTCATTTTGGTAGTAAAATTATAAGAAAACTATATGTATATGTTTGAAAATATTCTAAAAAATTACCATATGTAGAGGATATGAGGTTCTACGTCTTTGTAAAATTTGAATACCAAACTCAGTCGCATTTGAATGATATGAAATTGACAAGCGTTAATCAGTGATAAATATTAAATTTTTCATTTTCATATTTTTCAAATTCTACTAAATTTGGCATTCAAATTTTACAGTATTGTAAAAGCTCCCATTTGGTACCTATGGTGATTTTTTTAAGAATTTTTGAGAACATATACCTATAGTTTTCATAGACTTTTACTAACAAATAACCACAAAATTTTATGTATAAGTTCTAAAAAATATCAAAAAATTATCATACGTAGGAGTGGCACCAGCCAATCGATCGGTTATGGAGTGGCACCAGCCAATCGATGCGCAGCTGCAGCTCCTCATTCTCGACAAGGTTCTCTTTCTTACCCCTCTACGGTTCCCCAATCTGTCTACTACTTGATTGTGAAAAGAAGGTGATACATACAGTAAAACGTTATCGTCAAACATGTTTTTTTTTTCATAATTCCCAGATTTGTTTTATGATTCTAGCTAGGAATAGCGGGATAGGCCTGACAAGGGCTGCCACGGAGCGGAGCATAGTCGGGTGTGGCGATGGAGTTGAAGAGGTGTGTAGACCAAGTACAATGGAGAAGGCATGATGCGGGTTGGGCAGAGTTTAGCTGATTACTTCAACTGAGTCGATGACTTGATATAAGCCAACTTGATGTGTTAAATAACATGATTTTTTTTATTCATAGCAACACACGGCCATTTTCTTTTATTGCTTGACCTTTATGATTCGTTATAAATTTTGTTTTCCGTAGCAATGCACGGGCACTGAACTAGTTTACTATATATTGCACTAGATGTGAATAGGGGTGAAACCGGGTCGGATACGGGCGGATATTGCTCGTCCCATATTCTAACCCATATTTTTTTTGGGATTCGGAGTCGGATACGGATGTTCCGGATACGGATACAAATTCGGATTATTCGGGATTCGGATACGGAGCGGATACCTGACGAATTCGAGTCGGGATCTTATATCATAATCGGATAGTAATATAGTACATAATTGTGTATGTAAAAGAATGAATGAAGCATTAACCTTACAACATTAGCTTCAAGTCATAATTATTTCGACGTAGGATAGTAGTATAGTTAGAGGTGCAATTTAGTGACTCAACTAATTCCAATAATTTGAATAGAAAAGAAGTTTATCAAATAAGTTGAACAAATCAATTTAGGTAAATGCATTATATCATCACTCTATTTATTTGTTAATAGATTTGTTGAAGTTCACGCTTAATAACAAAGTAGTGTTTTTTAGTGCCAGTATCAAACAACTATTTTATCTATCCAATAATGAACCAAATTAATGGAAGAATAACTGATGTTATCTGGATATCGGGTCGGATATTTACCGGATATCGGGTCGAATATTGCTCTTCCCATATCCTAACCCATATTACATGAGATTTTTTCAGATACGGATCGGATATTGCTCTTCCCATATCCTAACCCGTATTACATCGGATTTTCCGGATACGGATAATATCGGTACGGATTTTAAACGGATTCGGGATCGGATCGGGTGGATATTTCCTGTCCTGTTTTTACCCCTAGATGTGAACAATATCCTTGTTGCAGGAGGCACCTGGATAATCTCTAGCGAAGTAATTGCCTTTTTTTTTAAGATGAAGCCAAGCAATTGCCTTTTTTAATGAAGCCAATTAATTGCCACAGACAGAGAGGACTATTTTCTGTCCATCTCCGAAAATAATGAACAAAAAAATATAGCAGGAAGCCAAGACATTAATTAAGGACAATATTTTATGTCCATCTAAAAAAATGAAAAAAAGTACAGCAGGGAGCCAAGACATTAATTATCTATGCATGATTCACTCGTTTATAATCGATGAAGCATTCAAACATGGTACATATGAGAATAATAAGATGTAGACATGAACCTAAGGAAGCTGGCTGAGCATATGCAAGCCGTACCGCAGTGAAGAGAGCTGATAAAAGAGCTGAGCGGCACCTAATGAGTATTCTTCCTTTTTTTTTTGGTGTGTAAAAATTTAGCAAAACAGTATGGAGCTCGTATAGAATAGATGAAGGTGGATCTAATCTTGTTATATAGACTTTGACTTTTAAACAGATAAAAAAGCTTAAACAAACAGGATGTAGACTCATCTATAAATATCTCTAGTCTTGCAGTGGCACGGGCGGCCTATCCGCTCGGCGTCACGCCCTAATTCACTGCAGTTTCTATAGTTCTACAGTATAAGCTACAGTGTTTTTACTGCTCTCTCTGTTAACGTGAGTTGCAATACTTTTGTTTTTCTATTTTTTAAAGAAAATTTTCTCTCCCTATTAAAATTCCTGATTGGCCCGTGGAACACGGGACTTTAACTAACTACTATAATATATATCTGGCTAGCTGCTCCGAACGAAGAGATTTAAGAAACACACAGAATCATTATATTTTGAGCAAGTTGTCGGTTATGTCCAAATTAAATGTTAACATCTTTGCAGCTGGTTGCGCATGTAGCTGCAGATGCCTACAAAGCAAGTAGCAGTTTCATAAAAATAATTATTATAATTAAGTTTGGACCTCATGTGATGTTTCTTTTTTCAACGCCGATACGACACCTAAAAATAACACACAATTTACCAAATTAATTATTTCATAAAACCTGCCCCGAATGAGTGATGAAGAGGCTAATCTTATACTCCTCTAAAAGCTCAATGTAATGTTTAATTGGCAGCTCTTTTAATTTACTACTTTTGACCAAAACTTTGCTGTACAAACTAAAAATTCGTGACGTGCAGCTCATCTGGAGAAGGCAACGGTCGTTCCTGCACCGTGAAGACCAAGCTATTAACTGACAGTCCCAACCCATGGTTTCCATGAGGAGTGTCTAGAGGAGAGAGAAAACAAGAAACCAATACATAGTTTCCCAACCCATGATTTCCATGAGTAGTGTCTAGAGGAGAGAGGGAGCAATAAACCAATGCATGCACTACAAACACGTCTTGGTCAGCGTGCAGAAATGTCCAATGCATATTTTGTAGTTTCTTGTGTCTTAGTACCCGCGCCGACCCAGTTTCTTGCATGAGACATGGTTTCTTCGTTTTTCCTTCTCTCCCTTCCTTAATTCCTATGCTACATCAGATTTTTGCTTAGTTGGCAGTGTAATTAATTCTATGGACACTAGCTGAGGTGGAGGGTTGGGACTGCCCTGAGATCGAAATTAAGCCAGGTCAGCCGTCCTACTCATACCTCTGTCACGACATGTAGAATTCTGAGACCTACGTGGGGCCCACAGAGACCTACGCCGAGTCTTTGCACACACACTGGTTATTCTCGGGGCCTACGGTGATACGTCACTTTTGAAATGCTATATAAGATCACCTCTTTAATGTGCTAAATTTGTTTATTAAATTGGTTCTGATTTTAGTGATTCAGGATTTTTAAGTTCTTAGAATTATTTATATTGCGTTTTTAGCAAATTTCAAATATATGTGTTGGAATTACGATGTTACGAAAATAATTGTAAAAGGTTACAGAGTTGTACGTGCGAAATGTGCACCCCCAACGAAAAATTTCTAGTTCCGCCACGGGTGGATCTATTCTTGTTATATAGGCTAGTAGATGGTACACTTGCGACTTTGTGAGGGCAAAAGCATGCATGCATTATTTCTGTGTGGACCAAAACTAGAGCTAAGTGGGACCGTTTCCTTGTTCAAAGCACTCTAAAATCGCCCAACTATCGCTATACAATTTGCGGCGACTTCATGGGCGCTCTGAAGGTCTTGGAATCTAAGAAAGAAAAAACAGGCATAAGAAAATTTATCTTAGCATTGTAGTAAACGGGGGCCATTCGAAATCTATTACATATTGCAAATTCTGTGAAAATCATGTGTGCAAAAAAAAATTACCAAAGACAAGGGACAAATTTTCTGTTGACATGCAGAATTCCAGGATCAAACTCAGCTGCATCTGCCCATATATCGTAAGACATACTTAGTAACTAGTATGCAAAGAGCCCGCGCGTTGCCAGTGGGTGTAAGGAACTGTTGACACAGGCAGGGATTTAAACAGAGAAAGGTAATCTTTTTTTGGGAACAAAAAAAGAAACAGAATTGTCATATTTTTTAAAAATCGTAAAAGCTTGATCAGGATCGTTTTTTTATGGTAGCTCAAGCATGCTCTCAAGACCATTCTAATAAATTTTAAAGAATTTACAAATTTAGTAATTCAACTAAATGAGTGAAGTTGCTTTAAATACGTTAGTAGCATTGTCAGATTTAAAAAAAAATCGCAAAAGCTTGATCATGATTAAAACTTTTTACGATAGCGTAGGCATGCTTTCAGGACCATTCTAAAAAAGATTCAAAATTTATAATATGATTTAATAATTCAATCAAATGAGAGAAGCTATTCTCTATTTCAGAAAAAGAAAAATTACTTCTTGCATGCTACAAATGGCCCACAAAAAAGAAGAAGCCTAGAACAAAATGGAAGGTCGCTAACCAATTTCTAGGAGAGACATAATTAACTGCATTGATCTTGATAGCTACACCACCTACGAAATTTAAAGAGCCTAAAGGAGCACTGGGCGGGACCCGAACCGCGGACATAAGGCTCGTAGGGCAAGACTCTTAGGCTATTCCCAGTGCATGGTAACATACCCATTTAATACATGCCATATAAGCATTTTTGATGATGTGGCAAGAGAGTTAAGAGGGGAGAGAAGAAAGCTGTATCTTGAGGAAGATACCATTTAGGCACGAAATCATAGACATTGAAACTTAAATCATCTAAGTGGCCCACAATTCATACTCTCATACACAGCTAGCATTTAATTATCTTGTGAGGACTAAGAAACAATCCATGATACCATGCATTGGAATAGTTGTATTTTCTATAATATCATATGACATGGCAGTTTTGGATATTGTGACAAGATACAATGCACTGAGAATAGCCTTACCATACCAACCGGGCAATGCAGCCAGCTTGGGATGGGAGGGTAATTAATTATATGAGGCTATAGGGAATCACTGTAGAATCTACAGCGAAAAACCGACCCGTGTCGTGCTCGCCCGCGCCCAGCCGTATAACCTCAAGAATATAGAGTTTTATACGATTTACGAAAAAGGGAACATTGCAAAACCCCTCTGAAGTTGATCGGAGTCTGACTTACTCCCTACGATTACTTTTATAGCACATGCATCCACATGTGTATGGTTCTTTGATATGCCCCATATCTTCCATTTCTACGTCATTCTCTTTCTACTGACTTTGTTGTATTTTGTTGATATGGACTATGTGGCGTGTCATGCTAGCAATGGACTAGGTGCAGAGTGATTAATTGGAACACATCATATCTAGTTCAGCCTCACCCACCGTAACATCCCAATTTTCGTGCATTTAAATTTGTTTTGAGTATTTTGGAATTTTTCAGAATTTTATTGCTAATTAAAGCTTAGCTGGAAATTATTTAATATGATTAATTTATAAATGAACATTTGTTGAAATTATATTATTTGAGTTCTAAATCCTTCAAAGCATTTATTTTTTTTTGAATTTATTTGCTATTTATTTGGAGCTATATGCATTTTCTAGAATTTTCTAAGTTGAAAAAGGAATTAAAATTCCGATTCTTGGGTTTCAGTCGCTATTGGTGAGGAGCGAGGACCTCTTGCTATTGGTGATTCAGTCGCTGTCGGTGGCAGTGGGCCAGTGGCACTGTGGCAGACTCGGCACATTCACAATGCTAGTCCTTGCTGGCTCGCAGCTCGCTTCGTGTCTTCCTCTCTGTGACACTTGTTTCTTTTTTTTTTCTCTTCTCTGCTTTCAATTAAGAGTGTGTTTGGTACGGCTGGGTAAGTCGTGTGTTTCAGCCGTAAAAATTTGTATATTAAACCTTATTTATTATGCAAGATTCGGAACTGCTCGGTTATATTAAATGTATTTTTTGTAATTCTTTGTAGCTGACATGTTGAAATTTTTTTGACTTGAATTTTAAATCGGGACTTTTCGAACCAAACATTTTTTGAATCAAAACTTTTCAAACCGAAAGTTTTTGAATCAAAAGTTTTATGAGTTGAAACTTTTCTATTGGAATTTTTTTTGAGTTAAAACCTTTTGATTTGAACTATTTTGATTTAAAATTTTTTTGTGTTAAAACTTTTCGAGTTGAAACTTCCTAATTTGAACTTTTTCAATTTAATTTTTTTTGAGTTGAAACTTTCTAATTTAAAATTTTTGATCTAAAATATTTTCAAGCTGATGCTTTCCGATGTAAAAATTTTCAACTTGAAATTTTTCGAGTTGAAAGTTCCATGTGGTAGACCATCGAATCTTTCACAAATTTTTACGGCTGAAACACGCGACTTCCCCAGCACGTTTAGTGACGTGGGTCCATAGGATGGATGTGTTGCAAGATTCGATGGTCTACCACATAGGAACATGAAGTGGATCCGTGGGAGAATGAAAGGTGGCAATACAGGCACCACGCTTTAGTATAAGGTGGAAAAGTCTTTCCGTATATAGTCCTTGTGGGACCGCCGGAGGGAAGAAGAATAACTGAGCAAGCACGGCAGGCTAAATAATAACATAAACACTAATTTACGGTCGCCTGCATATAGCCTTGTGTGCGCTCCTCATGTCTGATGATGACACGTGGTAGCTCATGGTTCCATTAGTGAAAACTAGCTCGAAGTAGAAATTTCGCACGCAATGCAATTAACTAATGCAAATGGAAAATCCCATTAAGGGTACCATCAAACAAGTGTGAACGAATTTTTTTTCTTATTTTAAATCAAATTTGAAAGTTTTTAATTTAAATTTTTTAGAGTCAAAACTTTTCGATTTGAATTTTTTCAAAGTGAAATTTTCAAATTTCAAATTTTTTGATTTAATTTTTTTCGAATTGAAACTTTCATATTTTAATTTTTTTGTTGAATTTTTTTTGACTTGAATTTTAAATCGGAACTTTTCGAACCAAAAATTTTTTTAATTAAAACTTTTCAAACCGAAAGTTTTTAAATCAAAAGTTTTATGAGTTGAAACTTTTCAGAAGGAATCAAATGGTGACACCCATTAACCGGTCCAACCGGTGCCCACCGGACGCGGTAACCAGTAACTAGCATTTTTTTTTTCGGTTTTCGGCCTAGATTTTTCCCTGTTTGCTATACTACTTACTTTATATCATAGACGGGATTATCGAAAAACTATCTGTGATGATATAGTATGAATTATTAAAACCACTATTCTTGAAAGGATATTTAGATTTTTTCATCCAATGTCTTTGGAAAGGCATGCCAAATTGGTTGAGTTGGATCATTCAACAAATATACTCTTCTCACTTGATCTTTAATTTTATTGGCATCATCTTCTATTGAAATTTGACGCCCCGCATGAATAATAATTTCATTTAGATTAAATTCTAGTCGAATCTTCTTTGGTTGAGTTGCTCTCTCATTGGTTAGAAGAGTACCACTTGAATTGCTTGTGAAATAATTACGCAAAGTTTGGTTTCTCTATTATTGAAAATCTACGAACAAATACGAGTATAAAGTATACCACTATGTTAATATCTAAACAATGTATAATTATATATTATATACTAAAGAGTAATAACAATAAAATTAGTAAGTAATAATAGTACTACACTGCTACTCTTCCAGTCATTAGTCATCTAGTGTTCCATTTCCACAGTTCGCAGAGACTACTAGTCATGCACAGTATCCACGTGTGTCATGACTCATCTCATTACTTCTTGCTAGGGGTGAAAACGGATCGGATAGTTTCCGACCGATCCGGATAATTTTCGGATACGGATAGTTTCGGATCGGATTTTTTTCGGATAGTTCCGGATCGGATACGGATACGGATATTTTTTATCGGATACGGATACGGATTCGGTAACATACTATCCGGCGGATACGGATACGGATACGGATTATCCGATGAACAGTACCTCGGATATCCGGGTTTTGGGCGCTGTTGCCTTGGGCCTTGGCCTTGTGGGCTTGTGGGCTTACGGCTTTGCCTGTTCGCCTGTTCTCCAGTCCGGACACCAAAGTCCACTCGATCTACTGAACTCCCCCTCCTCCCCACGGGCTAGTACAGAAGTTTTAATGTTTGTTGCTAGTACAGAAGTTTTAACGTTTGTTGCTGCCATGAAAATTAATGTTGAGAAATGAAATATATCAACATTTGAAAATGCTTTGATTATGGGTTTTTGAGGAAAAACAAGTAGGCAATAAAAATTGAAAGGTTGTAACTTGTAAGCTTTGATTGTTGATTTCTTGTGTACAATTTAAGGGGTTATTGTGTTCCGATAAATATCCGTGACCGAATCCGATTCGATTCGTATTCGATCCGTACCCGTATTCGATATTATCCGTATTCGTATTCGTATCCGGACTATCCGTATCCGTATCCGAATCCGAAAAAAAATATGAAAATAAATATGGTACAGTCATTATCCGTCCGTATCCGATCCGTTTTCACCCCTACTTCTTGCCCCTGTGATTCAGTCACAATGCTAGTCCTCGGTCAAGTCAGCACTTTGTAGTTCCTCGCTGGATCGCTTCTTGTCTTCCTCCGTAACGCTGCTTCTGACTTCGACTCCAGTCTTCGGTCTTCTTCTTCCAGATCCAACCCCGCGAGCAGTACACAAAATTCCCTATTTTTGTGTGTTTTACTTCTTTTGATTCGATGGTCTACCATAAGAACGTGAAGTAGACGATGGGATGGATGTGAGACCACAATTAGACCTAGTGGATACAAAAAAGATCCAAAATTAGCCTTTCTTCTTCCCGTGTTCTTGAGTTCATGCTCTGATTTTGTTCTTCCTCGGTTCGAGCATTCGCCCTCGCATGTCTCGTTTTCCAGAGGGGAATGAAAGGTGGCAATACAGGCACCACGCTTTAGTATAAAGTGGAAAAATCTTTCTGTATATAGTCCTTATGGGATCGCCGGAGTGAAGAAGAATAACTGAGCAAGCACGGCAGGCTAACTAATAACGGAACCGTTTACGGTTGACTGCACAGAGCCTTGCATGTGCTCTTTGTATCCGACGATGATGACATGTGGTAGCTCATGGTTCCATACGAAAAAACTAGCTCGAAGTAGCAATTTCGCACG
Source organism: Guadua angustifolia (assembly GCA_036346375.1). Classification (NCBI taxonomy): domain Eukaryota; kingdom Viridiplantae; phylum Streptophyta; class Magnoliopsida; order Poales; family Poaceae; genus Guadua; species Guadua angustifolia. The sequence goes on along the minus strand of CM070516.1, from coordinate 23,477,965 downwards.
CAACGCAGATAACTAACGCAAATAGAAAATCTGATTAAGGGTACCATCAAACAAGTGTAAACGAAATTTTTTACATATTTTGAATCAAATCTGAAAGTTTTTTAATTTAAAATTTTCAGAGTCCAAACTTTTCGATTTGAATTTTTTGAGGTGAAAATTTCTAATTTGAAATTTTTTGATTTAATTTTGTTAGTTGAAACTTTCCGATTTGAATTTCTTTGGTTGAAATTTTTTCAACTTGAATTTTAAATCGGAACTTTTCAAACTAAAAGTTTTTTTAATCAAAACTTTTCGAATCGAAAGCTTTTGAATTGAAAGTTTTATGAGTTGAAACTTTTTGATTTGAAATTTTTTGAGTTAAAATTTTCTGATTTGAAATTTTTTGATTTAAAACTTTTTCGTGTTGAAACTTTCCGAGTTGAAACTTCCTATTTTGACTTTTTTTTTCAATTTGAATTTTTTAAGTTGAATTTTTTTGAGTTGAAACTTTCTAATTTGAATTTTTTGATATGAAATATTTTGAAGACATAGTCAGATTTTTTATAAAACCATTGTTCCTGAAAGGATATCCAGATTTTTTCCATCTAGTATCTTTGGAAAGGCATGCCCAATTGGTTGAGTTGGACCATTCAATAATATACTCTCCTCACTTGATTTCTAATTTCATTGGCATAATCTTCTATTGGCATTTGCTTCCCTGGATCGGCAATAATTTCACTTGGATTAAATTCTAGTCGAAACTTCTTTGGTTGAGTTGCTCTCTCATCGGTTGGAGGAGTACTACCTGAATTGCTTGTGAAATAATTATGCAAAGTTCGGTTTCTTCATTGTTGAAAATCTACGAACAAATACAAGTGTTAATATCTAAACAGTGTATAATTATATATTATATGCTAAAGAGTAATAACAATAAAATTAATAAGTAATAATAGTACTACACTACTACTCATCCAGTCATTAGTCATCTAGTGATCCATTCCACAGTTCACAGAGACTACTAGTCATGCACAGCATCCACTCGTGAGTCATGACGCATCTCATTGCCACTTGCTCTTGGTGATTCAGTCTTTATCGGTGGGCAGTGGGCCAGTGGCACTGTGGCGGACTCGGCACAGTCACAATGCTAGTCCTCGGTCAAGTCAGCATTTACTAGTTCCTCGCTGGCTCGCTTCATGTCTTCCTCTGTAAGTCTGTTCCTTTTTGGCTCTTCGCTGCTTCCGACTGATTCCAGTCTTCGGTCTTCTTCTTCCAGGTCTGGTTGCCGTCGCCCTGTGGCCCAACCCCGCGAGGCTACGACCGGGCCCGACACCCGGCAGCTCCGACCCACCAGCCGCCCCATCCATCTCGTCCCCTCCTCCCCGTCCCGGTCTGCCGGGCAGCACGCCCGAGCACACCGCCTTCTCGTCGTGCACGGCTACACCGCCGGCCGCCGCTACCTTGGGCCGCCTAGGCCATCTCCTTCCCCCACCGAGTTGGCTACAGTACACGAAATTCCCTTTTTTTTGTGTGTGTGTTTTACTTCTTTTGATTCGGTGGTCTACCAGGTGGGAACGTGGAGTGAGCCAGTGGGATGGATGTGAGACCGCAATTGGACCTAGTGGATAAAAAAAGTCCAAAATTAGCTTTCTTCTTCCCGTGTTCTTAAGTTCGTGCTCTGTTTTTATTCTTCCTCGGTTTGAGCAGGACAACCATGGAGCGGGCGACTTCCACTCGGGTTCGCCCTCGCATGTCTCATTTTTCCGAGGGGGGATGAAAGGTGGCAATACAGACACCACGCTTTAGTATAAGGTGGAAAAGTCTTTCTGTATATAGTCATTGCCAGCTCTATTAGAGCCGCGGATCTGGTGAAGCTGGGTATTCCTAGTTTCACCAGATCCGTAGAGCTGAAGTTGTGAGTAAATTAAGAGTGTTTAGATGGATCATCTTGTTTAAATTTTAGATCAAAAATATAAACTTAATTCACTTTATTATAGTTTACAAGTTTCATATTTTAGATGAAGTTAGAATCTAGAGTTCTACCAAACAGGCTCTAATAATCCCCTGTCACTGCTCTAAAAAAATAATCCCCAGTCACGGATAGGGCTGTTGATGGGCCGAAGTCTATCCAAGCCTGAAATTTAGTTTCTTTGATCCAATCTAGTATAGTATAGGTCCGAAATACATAGGCCTTGGTCTAATCAAGCACATATTAAGGTTTGGGCCTTAATCCGGGCCAATGCCCTTCTCCTCCGGAGCGTCCAAACAAATAAGCAAATCTTGATTCCTTCATCGGTATACATCAAAGCAAATCAAAGTCCTCACAAAAAGGAAAGCAAATCAATGCAGCAGCAACAAGGTCCACATAGTCGTCATCGAAAAGAGCAAGCTCAGCAAGCCCGACTACTATGCGGTCCTCAACGCCACGACGCCGCTCAACGGCAAGCCCACCAGTGAGACCCACGACGCCATCAAGAGCCAGCACAGGTCGCTTTGCAACTCAACCCGCCAAGAATAGCATCAACGCCGCAACAGGCAGTCGGCACCTACAAGCTCATCAACGAGGCATTCATTGTGCTCATGGACATCAGGAAGAGCAAGGCGGCGCCAAGACACGCCCCTCGGCAAAGAACATCACCGACTTCTCGGCAAGTCGCAATAGCAGCAATAGAAACAAGGTGCAGAAGAGGAACAAGACGACTACTATGGCGGGATGGACAGCAGACGCAATCGCCATAGTGTCGGAAAATTCTGATTCTCAAATACTAGTCAATAGTTGGCTGCGATTGTGGCTACTGCTACGAGCCAGCGACTGTTTCCACTATTTTGGCGGGAGAGCCGTAGATCTGGGCCAGTGGAGGCCACCGACGATGAGCTCAACTCTGGTGCCGCTAGCCTGCGCGGGCACATGGGCGCTCACCAGATCTGCTGTCGTCAGAGGTCATCGACACCGAGCTCTGAAAGACCATGCGGAGGTCTATTCTTGATGGTGATGAGTAATTGACTGTGATTTAGCATGTTGTGCTTGAATTTGAGTTTGGTGTGAATTGGAATTCAAAATGAAGCAATTTGAGTCTTGATTTGTCGGCAAACATTATCGGCTTGAGTCGGTAGTGCCGGCCTTTGAGTAAATTTGTGTGGAATTATTGCATATCATGTTGGGCAATGCTATGTGATGTGTTTCCTTGTCTTTGATGGTTGCAGGGCGACGGTGCTAGGTCATGGTGAGGCGGAGGATGACCGGGACTAGGCGAGGAGTGTCGGAGGTCCAGACGGTCGGGAGATCGCCGGAAGATGATCGGAGACGGAGTCCGGGCAAGTCAAGAAGACAAGGAAAGGAGATGATACTAGCTAGATGCCGCGTGGATCAATGAGAGCCGTCGGATTGCGGTCTAGTTGATAGGTTAGCAGGTCTAGATAGTATGCTTTGAAAACCGTGCAAGAAAACTCTTTGTGTGTGGGGGTTTTGGGTGAGCCCTTGCATGGCTGGTTGAGTGGGTTAATCCTAGCTCTTGATGGAGTACTCTAAGGTTTGGAGGCTCATCCAAAGGTGGTAGGTGGCCCAAGAGTAGCATAAATAGGGGTGGAGGGGTAGCCTCCTCCCCTTGAAGGTTTGAGTTGCTCCTTTGAGCTTTACCCACATGAAGTGAGGCTTTGTAAACCTTCCATCCAGAAAATACAAAAACTTTCTTTACTATTCTTGCAAATTTAAATTGCGCATTTACATTATGTCTTTACTTTACGCAATTTAAATTCAGCATTTACTTTCCTGCAATTACATTCTTGCAATTTACTTCCCGCAATTATATCCACCTTCATAAAAATTTTAGAGTTCATTTGCTACACCGTTTGGGTGCCATGAGGTGAAAACCGAGCTCCAAACTTTCTGCTCGAAGTTCTTGACTGATTGTGCTCTTTGATTTTTCCTGTTTTTTCTGAAAGGTTTTTTGAGGAAAAATTTGGTGGAGTTATTCATGTCTCTTCTTCTTATAGGAAAAAAAATTCTCAAAATTTCTTGAGCTGCAGAAACCTACCAATCTCCTGTTCAAAGTTGAAGACAGTTTTTGAAATTCTGCTTTTGCTTTTCTGAAAGTGTCTTTTGGGATTTGATTTGATCTCCTTTCTAAAAGCAAAAAGTGACTTTTTTGTTGGAGTATTTTGGGGGAAATTTTATTTGCGACCATTCACCCCCCTCTGTTCGCCATCCCGATCCTTCAATTGGTATCAGAGCCGGTTTTGCTCTTCCATAGATCTTGACCGGTCTCAAGAGCCATGGCGACGGACAAATACTCCACCAAGCCTCCTATTTTCAATGGAGTTGATTTTCCTTTTTGGAAGTCCCGAATGGAGTCGTACATCACTGCCCAGGGCTTCCTAATATGGCAGAAGGTAAAACTCCCGTATGAGGTTCCTGTCGATGAGGACGTCATGGCCGGAAATATGGCTGACGTTGAGGTAAACGCTAAGGCTAGGAACATCCTCATACAGGGCCTTAGCCGCAATAAGTACGACAGGATTTCTCATCTTCGCTCCGCCCACGAGATTTGGGTAACCCTCGATGCTTACCATGAGGGCACTACTCAAATCAAGACCGTGAGGCAGGACCAGTTCAAGCGTAAGTACAACAAATTTGAACAACGCGCTGGTGAGAGTTTCGATGAGTGCTTTGGTCGGTTTACCAAGATTTTGAGCGACCTCCGAGTAGTCGGTTGTATATACCCTGACTCGAACAATGCTCGGCATTTCTTGACTGCACTCGACCTTCGGGTTTGGGAGATGAAGGTGACCACCATCAAGGACACCACTGATCTGTCGACACTGACTCTTGACGGGCTTTATTCCCGCCTCAAGACTCATAAGATTGATGTCGTCTCTCGGAAGACGAAATCTCAGTCGATGGCTTTGGTCACCAATCCCATTGGGTCCTCTTCTGGACTTTCTCTTGACTTTGCTTCTGGTTTTTCTCTCTCCGCTCTTTGCGACGTAAGCGATGAAATTCTGAAACGATTTCCAGAAAATGAGCTTGCTCTTGTCGCTCGCAAATTTTCCAACATTTACAAGAGAGTGAGAGAGAGGAAGAGAGGTGGCATGATCACCTGCTTTGAGTGTGGTGGCCCCAACCACATTCGAGCGAATTGTCTCAAACTGGAGAAGGGCAAGAACGACTGCGGCGGTTCGGGCAAGAACGACTACACCGACAAGAACCGCAACAAGAAGCCTCCAGTTCACGAGCCGGCGCACGAGAAGAAGTACCACAACTTCTCGAAGAACAAGAAGCTCTTCCACCGCGTCCTCGCTGCCCTCGACGACATCAACCTCTCCGACACGGAGACATGGAGCGACGAAGGCGAGGATGATCCACAAGAGAAGAAGGACGGCGACGACTTCTCCGGCATGTGCTTCATGGCCGACACCAACGACATCAGCGACTCCAAGCTCTACAGCGACACGGACGAGGTACCCTCCTACGACCAGCTCAATGAAGCTTTCTGCAAATTAGGAAAATTTCATGCTAGAGCTAGAGCTAGGTGTACGGAGCTTGAGAAGGAAGTAGGTACCTTGACTCGGGAGTTAGCTTCACTTAGATCTTCTCCCTCCCGAGTCACTGATGACTGTACTTTGTGTGATGCTTTGCTTGTGGAGTTAGAGAACCTAAGGACTATGCATGATAGTGTGTTGACTGAACTTAATAGTCTTAGGTTGAATAATGCTAGCACTAGTTTTGTTGATGCTATTCCTGTTGAGGCTAGTTTTTTTCATGCTCACTCTACTCCTTCATGTGAAAATTGCCCTAAATTGCTTGCCGAAATTAATGCCATGAGCATACATCTTAGGAAGCTTTCTTCTAGAAATGATGAACTTGAATTGCATGCTTCTAAGGACACTGTCAGCTCATGTGAGGGCTGTAAGCAACTAAAACTTGACAATGATGCTTTGAATGTCAAGTGTGATCAACTTGCTAAGGATTTACTAGTTAAGTCACAAACTGGTTGCTTGCTGTGTATTGGGGTTGAGGATGATGTGGAGAAAATCCATGTCGAGCTTAGGAAGAAGTTAGCAAACCAAGTCCGGAGGATTAGAGAGGCTTCCTGCGTTTCTTGTGAGTCCCTTAAGATTGAGACAGCCGTGCTAAGGGAACAAAAGGCACGTGCTGAGAGAGCTTCTCTTTTTGGTTCTTCTTCTTCCTCTCTCCCCTGTTCGTCTTGTGCCTCTCTCTTCCGGGAGTGTGAGTATCTCATGAACACTCTTGAGAAGTTCGTAGGAGGCAAGAAAAAGCTCAATCTCATTCTAGACCAATCTAAAATTAGCAGATTTAATCAGGGTCTAGGATTTGACTACTTGGAGCACGCTAGGGCACATCCTCCTACCATTGTGCGTGCATCCAAGAGTGGTGAGATTGTGGTAACTCCCAGGGTGAGCACCACTGTGTTTAGGTCTGCAGGTGTGGTCCATGAGACTTCTGACCAGAAGGTTGCTTCTCCTGTTGCTTCTGCCTCTAGCAAGGCGAAGTATACATGCACCTTCTGCAAGAAGGATGGTCACCTAGTAGATTTATGCTTCAGGCACACCAAGATCACATGGCGTGAGCGTGTTGCTGCTCTTAGAGGTATTCAGGGTCATCCCCAGACTCTGAGTGCTCCTAAGGCACGCACTACTTCTAGACAGGTTAGAGAGTTGCCAGTTTTTGGGCAGCGTCCAGGACTTGGTTTTCATGCTGCTTCTTTGAGTTTTTGTCCTGGAGTTGCTCGTGGTTAGTCTACCCGCCGTCCTCTTGATATTCCTCGTTTTTCCCATCGAGGTAGATATCAACGGCGTGAGGTGTTTTGAAGGAACGAGTTGGCCTAGAGGGGGGGTGAATAGGCAACTCTTCAACTTTTAATTCTGTTGTATTTAATTATTCTATGAGAAGGAACAACTTAAGAATAGAATATATCAAAAGAGAAGATAAAAGTAATTAAACAGCGAAAGCAACACAAAATAATACAGAGAGCAGAAGACAGGAATTTATCCCGTGGTCCAGAGCACTTCTCCTACTCCACGTTGAAGCACTTCTTTCGAAGTATTGCTTCACCACAGCTAGTCGCAATAGCTATGGTTCTCACTCAGGTAGCTCTTTCACCACTCCAGTGAGGTGAGCTACAAACCCTTCACAAGCAAAAGTGGCCTTCCACAATCTTCTTTGGACAGGTCTCACTTTTCACCACCTCCAAGCTGTCTAGGATCACAGAGATCCAGGAGTAATAAACTTGCACAAGTTCTGTATCTTGGTTCACTCACAAACTACAGCACTAGACACTTGCTTGGAGCTAAAACACTTAAAAGAATGAGAATTTTGAATTTGAGTGAAGCAGACTCCTTTGTGAATGAGAGCTCTTATGATGCTAAAATGTCAAGGAGTTCATAAAGTTCTTATGGTAGATGGCTCAGAAAATGCTTATATAGATGTTCAGATCAAATAGAGCCGTTGTACCTACCACAGTGACTGTTGCACGTGTCGAGTGTCAAATTTGAGCTAAATCACGTTCAAACGGACTAAAACTTTTGCCTTAGCGATCATCGATCATGTGTATGACGGACCAAATTTGGCTATTTATGACGGAAAAAAAGTTTTGTCCGTCATACATGGCCGAACCCCAAGTTTGGTTTGCTTGAGAAGAAAGGCACATGGGATTGACAGATCAACAAATTTGGTTCGTCATAACTGATATATGACTAGGATCGATAGCTAAGAACCATTTTTGGACACAAAAGAAGTTTAGACAAAAGATTTTAAGATTGCAACACACTAAACTTTAAATCGGCTGATTTTAGAGACAACACAAGTTTTCTTAAACTGTGAAGTTTGACTTTGATAAAATATAATCAAGGAATGAATATCAAAGCCTTGTTTATCAGAGAAATAGTTATAGCTGGATTTATGCTAAAATCAGAAATAATTTGTCCTTCATAGGCAGATAACCAAGAGTTTACACAAAGAAATGAGTACGGCGGACACAACAACTTTTGTCCGTCATACAGGACATAAAGCTGTTCTTTGGCTCAGCTTAAGGCATATGAGTGCCGGACTAACTTATTTTGTCCGTCATAGAAGGAATCCTTTTACTTCTTCGAGAGCACATGTATGCCGGACTAAATATTTAGTCCGTCATAGATGGGCGGATGAGGATTTCTTTTAACAGCCGAAAGCACATGTATGCCGGACTAAAAATTTAGTCCGTCATAGATGGGCAGAATGATAGACTCTTTTATCAGCCAAAGGCACATGTATGCCGGACTAAAAAATTTAGTCCATCATAGATGGGCGAGAATGATAGGAGAAGATAATCAAGAGATTCTAACCGATTTGGATAAATAAGAGCAAAGGAATTTTGGTGCAGAATAAACAAAAAGAATTTGGTCACACTTTTGATACTCAACCCTTTCAATATGAATAGGAATAGCTTTATTTGAGGTGAGAACTTTGAAAATTTGTGACGGAGAGCGAATAGAACTGAACTTTGGTCTGTCACTGAGTTTGGATTATATAAAAGAGAAGTTTGGTTCAAGGATCAAAAGGACTAAATGAATTGACTCCAAGCATTCTAGTTCTGTTTTAACAAGAATGAACCAAGTTACCATCTTGTGCAAAGTCCTCTTTGTAGTATGACCAAAGAAGAAACAATTCTAGCTAATTGACTTGAATCAACTCCCAAGTCATAAACTAGCAAACAAATTTCCTTAATCTTCTTAATCAGTAAGCTCATCCATGATTTCAGCATATGTTCTTCTTTGAAGAGGAAATTATTAACTTAGTCATCAGCACCAAAACTATTAAATAATATTCAAGAAAGAATTGAGGGGGCCTAGATGCTATCAATCTCCCCCTTTTTGGTGATTGATGACAACATACCTTTGTAGTTAATAATTTCTCAAATTTTCGCAAAAGCAGAGTTAGCTTGACAGAGTATAGATGGATATTTGAGAATGCAAGAGCATACAAGAGCTCCCCCTCAACAAGTGCATGAACTGATTTTTCAATAGACATAGTATTTTGGACTATATTAGATCCTTAATCATCTAATTTTCTGAAATCTTATAAAGAAGAGATTTCAGATTATCAAAAGATTGTTAAACTAATCAGTACATCAAGACATAGATTTTTCAGAATTAGAGCATTGATTCATAAAATAGAGAAACGCATAAGAAAGAGGAGTTCAGCATCATTGACACAATCATCATATAGAGAGAAATTATACAAGAGTATTAAACGAATTGTTCTTCACCAAAACAAATATTACAAACACGAATCATGATTCATCCTACAGTCAGCTAAACCTTAGAAAATTATAAACCTTAGAAAATTCTCCCCCTTTGGCATCAATTGCCAAAAAGGGTACTACTTGCGTCTTGAAAAGGTTCTTTTAAGCTGACCCAAAACCGAACTTTTCCTTGGAGGAGACACAACCTTCAAATCACCCTTGTCATCATCAGATTGGTGTGCCTGAGCTGAAGAACTTGGTGCTTGAGTCATTGCTTGATCATGCGGCTTGGATAGTTTGGATCTCGTGTTGAAGGACCAAACTGTGAAAGTCATTCTGCAGCCTGTCAAGGGACTCATTTATGTTTTCTACCGATGCCGCAAGCTCCATCATGCCCCCAAGATGATGATCAGCATACTGTCCATACTCTTGAAAAGCATTTTCAGTGTAATCTCGAAAATCTTCTTGATCTTTTCTGATCCATAGGAGATTACCTGACTCAGAAGTATGAACAGCTTCAATCTTGTTCAACAGATGCTTATGATTTTTATCAAGCTTTTGATTGATGTCATATAATCTGTCTTTGAGCAAGTTCTGATTTGAGCCCAGCTGAGTAACCCAGTTTCTTAAATCCCATTGATTTTGCCGAAGGTGATCCATTCTGGCAAAGGCTTCATTCCTGAAGTTAACTTGCTCTTCATACTGTGTTCTCAGCTGTTCTTGAATTTGTTCATTGTACTGTTGAAAGGCTCTCATTTGTTCTTCGTGCCTTTGAGCTGCCAACTTTTGATCATCAAGATAAGCAGCTTGGAACCCTCTTTGATCAGCATAGTATTGTTGCTCAAAAGATGTAAACCATGGAGGTTGAGAGCCAACAACATTTTCAGGCATTTGATTGAAATCATGCTGCTTTGGCTCAGAATGCTCATGAAAATCGAATATCGCATCGAGGATAGTAATCAAAGAGGTTCTCCCATCCAGGAAAGGTATTTCTCACATTGTGCTCTGGATGTACTGCTTGAGGAGGATGATAAGGTTCATAGAACTGAGGTACACCAGATCCTCCTGCTTCATAGTCACGGGCACTAGGCCCAAAGCCCTGATCATGAGCAAAACGTTCAGCTGCAGCCATCTCTTGAAGAAGATGAATTTGTTGTTCTTCATTCATTGATTGAGCAACTGAGCTTGACACAACTTCAGTTGCAGCATCATCTTCAAAAGCCTTGCCTTGGTCATCCCAAGAGCTTTGTCCAATTACTTCTGTGGCTTCTGGAGAGTGGATTGGAGTTTGAACACCATGTTTTGCAGAATGACCATGACTTGAAGATTTGCTCTTATGTCCACTTCTGCTTATACTTTGAGCACTAGGCTCTTGGTCATTTATAGATTTTGTCTTCCTTGAATTATGTTCTGAAGACATCTTTCTGTGGCTTGAGCTTTGTTGAGCTGGGAAACTGCCAAAAAGACTGTCAAAGGATGGATAACTACTTTCAGTTTCATCATCCGATTTTTCCTGTTCTGTAGATCCATATTCAAAAACTATTTCTTTACTTGGATCCTTTTCCTGATTATGCTGCTCTGGGTCTTCTTCTTCTTTTGGTTGATCATCTTGTAGTCCTTGGAGAAAACCAGTGATTCTCAAATTCTGTCCAGTTGATCTGTGCATGTTATATTTCTTTGGGAAGCAATTGAATTCTCTGTTCATTTCATTCTGAGAAATGATGCCTTGAGCTAGCAACATCTGACACTTGTTGAGCAAAAGGCAGAGGACTACTCAACTTTCTATAGACTGCTTCTTCCATTTCACCAAAAAATATAGTCTACTAAATCAATTGGTTGTTTTGATAGAATTAGGTGCAGCAGCCAGGCAAGGGTTGGGGTCACACCTTCTCTATATCCAGATGTTGGGAATATGGTGTGCCTTAATACCATTAGCAATACCTTAGCTTCTTCAGCTAAACAGGAAACTCTGTTGGGATTGAAATCTTCACTGGTGACATCTTTATAGATATGAGCAGACAATTTGATGTCTGGCATGTCACCAATCAGTCTCCATCTTTGACCAGAAACATTTTCTCAAAATTCGGTCCTATTTACCAATGGACTTGAAGTCTCGATTGCAGACCCAAACATGGCAAAGACCGATTTTTCGACTTTTCCATTTATACTGAACATGATATGACTTCTTTGTTTGTTTATCAGCAAAGATGCATAGAACTCTAAGGTTCTTGAGACACTCCATGGTATGGTTTTGTTGGACATCAGAGATCCCAGACCAGGGGTGGAGTTTATACACTCAAACAGTCTAGCAGATCCAATGATGGAGTTCACTTGATCCCAATCCACATACTGGTGATTTGCCAGAGCTAAGACTGCTTTTCCCTTTTTATCTGTTCTGTTCTGATAAGCATTGTAAATGTTCCTATGAAGCAATGATACAAAGTTTTCACCTTGGGCAGGTTTCATTGTGGGAAACCAGACCTTTTCACTGACCAATCTCACAGCCCTTAATTTTCTGCCACTGAGGACAGACAATTCCTCACTGTTCAGAATATCTACTTTTGTCATTAACTCAACGTTCTCTGAAGAGGATTCACTATTAGGTTCATATTCACTGTCTTCAGCAGAGGAGCTAGATTCATAAATTCTGCTCTTTCCTTTTCCTGGATGTGATGTGACTACCTTTTTATTTTTCCTTGATGCATCATGCACATCCTGAATCAACACTGGCCCTTGAGGCTGTTTAGGCAGTGATATACCAGATGATGACATTTTCTGTTTCTTGCTTTTAACCTTGTCAACAATCTTACCAATCAAACCTCTTTTATCAGGATTCTTTGACCTCATTTTGATTCTTTGCTCACTAGATCAGTTCTTGTTCAGATTTTGCTTAATGCGCACTTTTCCGCATGCAGCACTAAACTGAAAAGATAAAAGAATCTAGAAACTAAGAACTAGGTCTAGGGTTTTGGCAAAGAGATAAGAATAGATTAGAAGAGCACTTACTGAGATCTTTTCAGGAAATCTTGCGCAAATTGACCAGAGAGACACCGTTGCTAAAGCCCGGATGGGATGGCTTCGGTGAAGAAGAACTAGGGTTTCTGGTCAAGAGGAAATTTGGCAAGATGCAAGGATAGCAGGAGAAATTTGCGAAATCAAGGAAGTTACTGCATTTAATGTATTTGGGAATCTTTGGTAACTGACGCCTATTCAAAGCGGGTAGTTGTGAATGCAGAGATACAATTACCGGAGAGAGATGAAAGAGGTGGTGGGACCCCTCTTTAAAAAGAAAACTGGATTAACATAGGGTCCCAACAACAATGGCAGGTTTCGGCAACAGAGAAATCTTAAAGCAATTTAGATAAGATTTTGAATGTCCTTCCCTTTTTGAAATTGAGTTGATAAGTAAAAGCTTTTTATAAAAGAAGATCAAATTCATTTGAATTTGGATAAGAGAAGAGCTTAGAAACATTTTCTCATATGACAGCATATTTTAGAAATTCTAGAATAGCTTTTACCATTTGTGTCGGACAAAAGGACTTGAATTTACATTTTCTATTTCTCTATCTTGCCACGGACTAATTATTTTGGTCCGTGATAAGAGGTTTTGACCCTGAAAAGTTTTTAGGTCAGAACTTCCTATGTATGATGGACTGAAAATTTTGGTCCGTCATGCATAGGCTTCCTGAGCTCAATTTGTCCGTCACAAATAGACTTTAGCTTGTCATAAGAGAGTGTTTCTGAAAAACTGATGATCATAACTAAGATAAGGAGAAATACAATAGCAAAAACTCAAATTTGGCAGGGTTGTAATTTTAGGACATGTTTGAGTTTATTTTCATATGAGCAACAGTATAGCAACTTAAGCTCAGATGAGATACTCAGGTGCAGCATGAAAATTTTGACTTAAATTCTACACCTTGAATCTATGTACACATGCAGAGGGTATCAAGAGATGCATGAAAAGCAAATTTGCTCCCCTTACTGTGATATCATCAAACAATATTTGAGAAATAAATTATATTTAGTTCATTTCTTAATTTTGAAAATCTTGCCTCATCAAGTGGTTTAGTAAAAATATCAGCCAATTGGTCCTCAGATCTTACATAACTAAGCACAATATCTCCTTTAGCAACATGATCACGGATAAAGTGATGCCTGATTTCAATGTGCTTAGTCCTAGAATGTTGGACCGGATTGTTTGCTATTTTTACTGCACTCTCATTATCACACAATAGAGGCACATTATCAAACTTAATTCCAAAATCTAGAAAAGTTTGTTTGATGAATAGAATTTGAGCACAGCAATTGCCAGTAGCTACATATTCAGCTTCAGCAGTGGAAAGTGCTACTGAATTTTGCTTTTTAGAACACCAAGAAACTAAAGATTTTCCAAGGAGATGACAACGTCCAAAGGTGCTTTTATGATCAATTTTGCAACCAGCATAGTCAGAATCTGAATAGCCAAGCAGCTCAAATGAAGCACCTTTAGGATACCATAATCCAATATTAGAGGTAAATTTAAGATACCTAAATATTCTTTTTACAGCACTTAAATGAATTTCTTTAGGTGCAGCTTGAAATCTAGCACACAAACATACACTAAACATTATGTCAGGCCTAGATGCTGTCAAATAAAGTAAGGAACCGATCATAGATCTAAAGAGTTTTTGGTCAACAGACTTACCACCCACATCTTGATCAAGATGTGTATTAGTTGCTATAGGAGTCTTAATTGGCTTACATTCCTCCATTTTAAAGCGCTTGAGGAGATCCTTGGTGTATTTTTCTTGTGAAATAAATGTTCCTCCTTCAATTGCTTGACTTGGAATCCAAGGAAGAATGTCAGCTCTCCTATCATGGACATCTCAAATTCTTTGGCCATCATATCACCAAATTCCTTGCAAAGAGAATCATTAGTACATCCAAAAATGATATCATCTACATAAATTTGACAAATCATTAATGTTCCATTGATATCTTTTAAAAATAGTGTTGGATCAACTTTCTCAATTTTGAAGTTCTTATTTATCAGAAAGTCTCTTAGACGTTTATACCAAGCTCTAGGTGCTTGTTTCAGGCCATAAAGAGCTTTAGATAACTTGTAAACATGATTGGGTAAGTTTGAATCTTCAAAACCAGGTGGTTGCTCAACATAAATAGTTTCATCAATGAATCCATTTAGAAATGCACTTTTCACATCCATTTGAAAAAGAGTGATATTAAAGTGAGTAGCAAAGGCAAGAAGGAACCGAATAGCTTCAAGACGTGCAACAGGAGCATATGTCTCTCCATAGTCCAGTCCTTCTACTTGAGTGAATCCTTGAGCTACCAATCTTGCTTTATTTCTTATAACCACTCCATTTTCATCTTGTTTGTTTCTGAATACCCATTTTGTACCAATAATGTTGTGATCTTTTGGACGTTCTACCAGACTCCAAACTTTGTTTCTTTCAAAATTGTTGAGCTCTTCTTCCATAGCCATTATCCAATCAGTATCTTCCAGAGCTTCTTCTACAGTTTTGGGTTCAACACAAGAAACAAAAGAGTAATGTTCACAAAAAATTGCTTGTTTAGAACGAGTCTGTACCCCCTTACTGATTTCACCAATGATTAGGTCAGAGGGATGATCTTTAGCAATAGTATGATGACTTTTGATGATGACTGATTGATCTTTATCCTTATCTTCTTCTCCTTCTTGAGTTCCAGCATGAGGTACCATTGACTGAGTAGGTGATTCATCTTTATCTTTTTTGGGCTTTATATCACCAATTTCCATTTTCTTCATTGCTTGGACAAGTTCATCATTCCCTGCATCATCTAAATTCTCATGCTCACCTTGTGAGCCATTAGATTCATCAAATTTTATATCATAAGTTTCTTCTACTAAGCCAGTTGAATTATTAAACACTCTGTAAGCTTTAGACTTAGAAGAGTAACCTAACATGATGCCAGTATCACATCTAGTTTGAAATTTGCCCAAATGAGTTCTCTTTTTATAGATGTATACTTTGCAGCCAAATACACGAAAGTATGATATATTTGGTTTTCTGCCAACTAATAATTCATATGGAGTTTTCTTAAGCAACTTATGAAGATACAGTCGATTAATAGCATGGCAAGCGGTATTAATGGCTTCAGCCCAGAAAGCATCTGAAGTATCATATTCATCTAGCATTGACCTAGCCATTTCAATTAAGGTTCTATTCTTTCTCTCAACTACACCATTTTGTTGAGGAGTATAAGTGGCTGAGAGCTCATGTTTGATTCCAAGATCTTCACAGAATTCAATTATATTAGTGTTTACAAACTCAGTTCCATTGTCACTTCTTATTTTCTTGATGGGACAGTCAAATTCATTTTGGGCCCTTTTTGCATAGATTTTTCATGTACAAGATTAAGCTGGGTCATCTTGTCTTTTAGCAGTTCTTGATCATTAGTCAGGTTAGCAATTGTCCTTTTAAGAGATTTAGTTGAAGTTGATTTAGCATGCAAAGCATTGTTTAATTCTTCAACTAACTCTACTAGTTCATCATATGAAGGTGAGTCACTGACCTTTTCTTCATCATCTCTTGCCATTAGACAATGAGGAACTGAAGGTGGTGGTGGAGTTGACTCATCCAGAGCGAGCCCAGCTAACCCTTTAGACCTAGAGTCTTCATCATCAGAGGATGATTCTTCACTTGAGTTCTCCTCATCAGTGATCTATTCTCCAATATGAGCTTCACCTTTTCCTTTCTTGGAGAATTTCTTGAAATAGCTTTTCTTGAAGTGCTTCTTTTTAGATTTACCATGATTCTTCTCCTCATCCTCACTTTTATATTTGTTTTTCTTCTTGCTTTTGTTAGGACACCGAGCAGCTATGTGTCCCTTTGCATTACATTCAAAGCAGATGATATTAGCAAAAGGATTTTTCTTTGAGTAGGAGTTTAATCTTCCTTTATCCTTGAAGTTCACTCTTCTCATAATCTTGTTAGCTCTTCTCATTAATAGAGCTAGTTTCTTTACATCTTCATCCTCATCATCACTGGACTCATTATCACTCTCATCCGATGAGTCTTGCAGTATTTCCTTTGCTTTGAGAGCAATTGACTTCTTCTTCGGAGCATCTTCTTCAGCCAACGTAAGCTCATGAGCTGATATTTTACCGAGTAGTTCAGTTGGGGTAAGCCTCTTGAGATCACCACTGTTTGACAAGTAGGTGATCAGACTATGATATGCTCTAGGAAGAACTCTTATCATTTTCCTGCAGACTTCAACATCAGAAATTTTAGTTCCTAGGCCTTTTAGTTCATTAACAATAGGATTAAGCCTAGTGAGCATATTGTTAGCATTTTCTTGAGAAAGCATTTTGAATTGATCAAATTTTTCTCGGACAACATAATATTTTTCTTCCTTTACATCAGAAGTTCCTTCGTGAATTTCTTGCAAAGTTGTCCAAATATCATATGCAGAAGTAAGATTACTTACTCTATCAAAAACTTCTAAACTAAGACAAGAAAAAATAGCATTTCTAGCTTGAGCATCATACTACATATTTTGAATCTCACTAGGAGTGGGTTCTCCATATATAGTTTGACCCTCAGGTAAAATGCGTGGAGGTAAAAGCTTTTCTGTAACTCTCCACACATCATACCCAACAGCTTCTAAATAACATCTCATTCTTATTTTCCAGTAAGCATAATTAGTACCATCAAAAACAGGTACCCTTCCTATACTAACAGTTGCAGATCCATTTCCCACGGCCATTTTACCAAAGCTAGTTAAGCTAATTTAAGGTAAACCTGCTCTGATACCACTTGAGGGAACGAGTTGGCCTAGAGGGGGGGTGAATAGGCAACTCTTCAACTTTTAATTCTGTTGTATTTAATTATTCTATGAGAAGGAACAACTTAAGAACAGAATGTATCAAAAGAGAAGATAAAAGTAATTAAACAGCGAAAGCAACACAAAATAATACAGAGAGCAGAAGACAGGAATTTATCCCGTGGTTCAGAGCACTTCTCCTACTCCACGTTGAAGCACTTCTTTCGAAGTATTGCTTCACCACAGCTAGTCGCAGTAGCTATGGTTCTCACTCAGGTAGCTCTTTCACCACTCCAGTGAGGTGAGCTACAAACCCTTCACAAGCAAAAGTGGCCTTCCACAATCTTCTTTGGACAGGTCTCACTTTTCACCACCTCCAAGCTGTCTAGGATCAAAGAGATCCAAGAGTAATAAACTTGCACAAGTTCTGTCTCTTGGTTCACTCACAAACTACAGCACTAGACACTTGCTTGGAGCTAAAACACTTAAAAGAATGAGAATTTTGAATTTCAGAGTGAAGCACAGACTCCCTTTGTGAATGAGAGCTCTTATGATGCTAAAATGTCAAGGAGTTCATAAAGTTCTTATGGTAGATGGCTCAGAAAATGCTTATATAGATGTTCAGATCAAATAGAGCCGTTGTACCTACCACAGTGACCGTTGCACGTGTCAGAGTGTCAAATTTGAGCTAAATCACGTTTACAGCGGACTAAAACTTTTGCCTTAGCGATACTGATCATGTGTATGACGGACCAAATTTGGCTATTTATGACGGAAAAAAAAGTTTTGTCCGTCATACATGGCCGAACCCCCAAGTTTGGTTTGCTTGAGAAGAAAGGCACATGGGATTGACAGATCAACAAATTTGGTTCGTCATAACTGATATATGACTAGGATCAGTAGCTAAGAACCATTTTTGGACACAAAAGAAGTTTAGACAAAAGATTTTAAGATTGCAACACACTAAACTTTAAATCGGCTGATTTTAGAGACAACACAAGTTTTCTTAAACTGTGAAGTTTGACTTTGATAAAATATAATCAAGGAATGAATATCAAAGCCTTGTTTATCAGAGAAATAGTTATAGCTGGATTTATGCTAAAATCAGAAATAATTTGTCCTTCATAGGCAGATAACCAAGAGTTTACACAAAGAAATGAGTACGGCGGACACAACAACTTTTGTCCGTCATACAGGACATAAAGCTGTTCTTTGGCTCAGCTTAAGGCATATGAGTGCCGGACTAACTTATTTTGTCCGTCATAGAAGGGAATCCTTTTTACTTACTGAGAGCACATGTATGCCGGACTAAATATTTAGTCCGTCATAGATGGGCGGATGAGGATTTCTTTTAACAGCCGAAAGCACATGTATGCCGGACTAAAAATTTAGTCCGTCATAGATGGGCAGAATGATAGACTCTTTTATCAGCCAAAGGCACATGTATGCCGGACTAAAAAATTTAGTCCATCATAGATGGGCAGAATGATAGGAGAAGATAATCAAGAGATTCTAACTTCTGATTTGGATAAATAAGAGCAAAGGAATTTTGGTCTGAATAAACAAAAAGAATTTGGTCACACTTTTGATACTCAACCCTTTCAATATGAATAGGAATAGCTTTATTTGAGGTGAGAACTTTGAAAATTTGTGACGGAGAGCGAATAGAACTGAACTTTGGTCTGTCACTGAGTTTGGATTATATAAAAGAGAAGTTTGGTTCAAGGATCAAAAAGGACTAAATGAATTGACTCCAAGCATTCTAGTTCTGTTTTAACCGAATGAACCAAGTTACCATCTTGTGCAAAGTCCCTCTTTGTAGTACAGCCAAAGAAGAAACAATTCTAGCTAATTGACTTGAATCAACTCCCAAGTCATAAACTAGCAAACAAATTTCCTTAATCTTCTTAATCAGTAAGCTCATCCATGATTTCAGCATATGTTCTTCTTTGAAGAGGAAATTATTAACTTAGTCATCAGCACCAAAACTATTAAATAATATTCAAGAAAGAATTGAGGGGGCCTAGATGCTATCAATCTCCCCCTTTTTGGTGATTGATGACAACATACCTTTGTAGTTAATAATTTCTCAAATTTTCTGCAAAACAGAGTTAGCTTGACAGAGTATAGATGGATATTTGAGAATGCAAGAGCATACAAGAGCTCCCCCTCAACAAGTGCATGAACTGATTTTTCAATAGACATAGTATTTTGGACTATATTAGATCCTTAATCATCTAATTTTCTGAAATCTTATAAAGAAGAGATTTCAGATTATCAAAAGATTGTTAAACTAATCAGTACATCAAGACATAGATTTTTCAGAATTAGAGCATTGATTCATAAAATAGAGAAACGCATAAGAAAGAGGAGTTCAGCATCATTGACACAATCATCATATAGAGAGAAATTATACAAGAGTATTAAACGAATTGTTCTTCACCAAAACAAATATTACAAACACGAATCATGATTCATCCTACAGTCAGCTAAACCTTAGAAAATTATAAACCTTAGAAAATTCTCCCCCTTTGGCATCAATTGCCAAAAAGGGTACTACTTGCGTCTTGAAAAGGTTCTTTTAAGCTGACCCAAAACCGAACTTTTCCTTGGAGGAGACACAACCTTCAAATCACCCTTGTCATCATCAGATTGGTGTGCCTGAGCTGAAGAACTTGGTGCTTGAGTCATTGCTTGATCATGCCAGCTTGGATAGTTTGGATCTCCAGGTTGAAGGACCAAACTGTGAAAGTCATTCTGCAGCCTGTCAAGGGACTCATTTATGTTTTCTACCGATGCCGCAAGCTCCATCATGCCCCCAAGATGATGATCAGCATACTGTCCATACTCTTGAAAAGCATTTTCAGTGTAATCTCGAAAATCTTCTTGATCTTTTCTGATCCACAGGAGATTACTTGACTCAGAAGTATGAACAGCTTCAATCTTGTTCAACAGATGCTTATGATTTTTATCAAGCTTTTGATTGATGTCATATAATCTGTCTTTGAGCAAGTTCTGATTTGAGCCCAGCTGAGTAACCCAGTTTCTTAAATCCCATTGATTTTGCCGAAGGTGATCCATTCTGGCAAAGGCTTCATTCCTGAAGTTAACTTGCTCTTCATACTGTGTTCTCAGCTGTTCTTGAATTTGTTCATTGTACTGTTGAAAGGCTCTCATTTGTTCTTCGTGCCTTTGAGCTGCCAACTTTTGATCATCAAGATAAGCACTTGGAACCCTGGCGGCGGCTCCGGCCGGCGGTTCCTCCTGCGTTCCTCTCCAAGAAGCGCCTCCTGCAGCCCTTCCCCTTCCCTCCTCCTTCCTCCACAGGCTCTCCTTGAGGTAAAACCCTAGGTAGTGGGGATCCTTTGGCTTGCATGCAAGGTGTTTGTGCTATTGCTTAGCTAGGCCTCTTGATTTTGAGATGTTGGAGGATGGGAAATGGAGAGACTAGAGTGATTGAGAATTTTCTGTTCGGGCAGATTTTCGTCCTTGTTTAGAGCTGCTGTTCAAAAATTATGCAAGTGTTTCCTGGGGTTTGGCTATAACAAAAGTTGTAGATAATTGAATTATCTTTCAATAGAGACTGAAATCATCAAGTTTCATTCAGCCATTTAAAAGTTATGGCTATTTTACCGAGTGCTGTCCAATTCTTGTCGCGATTGGTTCAGTCTGTGTTCTTCTGCAAATTAGAGCATCAGAGAGGCCGAATTAGACTTTTCATTTTCCTAGGAAAAGTTAGGATTTTTCGAGTAGATTGATAAAATGTATTCGTTTATGTGATTTGGAGTTGTATAACTCAAGTTATGCTCATTTTGGTGTATGCTGTCCAGATCGAGTTAGTTTTTGCGTTTGTCTGCTGTTCGTCGCAAAACTGAGATTAATCGGTGCGTTTCCCGATCGATCGGCTATAGAAGAAGTTGTAGAGTTATCTCTTGCGATCGTTTAAGCCCGGGTTCATCCTTTTCGGAGTAGCCGTTTGGAAGTTACGGTATTTTCAATGCCGGCTGTCCAGATTTGCATATAAGTGGTTATGAGGGGTGTTTTGGTTTCGATTGTAGTCGTAGATGTGAATATGTAGAGTTGTTTTTTTCTGTCGCTTGTACCGAGTGTGTATGAATTTGAGTTGGATGAATATTGTTATTTGCAGGAAGGTTACGTAGGGAGTGGCCTCAACCACATGCCACTCCATTCTTTCGTCGGTAAAGGCAAGTGCATCGATTGTCAATTCTTGCAGTATTGATAGTTTGCCATGCTAGTTGCTATATAAATTGATAATGCATGATATTGCTATGTTGGCATCACTAGTATGTGTAGGACTTGTGAATATCCATGAATGAGATTTATGCTTGTGGCTATGAAAGAAGGAAGTGAGAGCATGTGAATGGGTTACATTTTATATATTCCATGATGATGCTCCCTAGAATGATTAGGCTAATAGGAACATAAAGGATATAGATTTGAGATATGAAATGGCTCGATATGTGGTCACAATATACGATTAGGGCGTTTATGTGAGTGGTGATGATATATGTGACCTCGTGGATATGAGCGTTGAGAATATGGATCTGAATGTTGAGAATAGCTTTTGCATATATGCATTCATGGAAAGTGCACCTTTGGATTGAATGCTTTGTGGGTTGCTTGTGGGACCCGTATAATTGCTAAATTGTCACATTGCTATATCACATATTCATAAGAGGGCTCACTACTATGATAGGTGTATGTGAATAATGAAATTGTGAGGTTGGATTAATAGAAATAGTTGAATTGCGATCATGAAAATTGATTATGTCTTTGGTGCGAGTGTTAAGGCGAGATGTGACCATGTTGATAGGAATTGTTGAGAATATGGATATGAGTGTTGAGAAGGTGATTTGAGTGTTGAGAATGACATTTGCATATGTGCATTCATGACAAGTGCATCGAGCAGTCGGTGAGAAAGTCATATGAGTTATATGACTAATCCGGCGTGCTCGAGATCCTACCTGTAGTCCCATCCTTTGGCGTGGATGGGAGCGATGTAAAGTGTAGGACCCGCTCTTTGGGTAGCGGGCAAGTCTGTTCGGCGGGCCCTTCCACGGATGGTTGGGTTTTGAGGGCACGACGACGGGTGGTGCTCGGCAATACCGGTATTTGCTAAAAAGAGGAGATGAGTCATGCATGATGCATCATATGCATGAGAAGGCATCATACGCATGAGAATGGTGAAATATGCATGAGAATTGTGAAATGAAATGAGCATATGAACATGCAAGCATATTCGCATCGCATTGCATTGACAAGGAGGAATCATGTTTAATGAGATGGTTGCGATGTGTGGATATGATATTCGCTTTTGTATGGCATATTGCATCATATTGCATTTACGATCATGAATCATGTTTAATGAGATGGTTGCGATGTGTGGATATGATATTACGCTTTTGTATGGCATATTGCATCAGATTGCATTTACGATCATGAATCATGTTTAATGAGATGGTTGCGATGTGTGGATATGATATTCGCTTTTGTATGGCATATTGCATCAGATTGCATTTACGATCATGAATCATGTTTAATGAGTTGGTTGCGATGTGTGGATATGATATCTTTGCTTTTGTATGGCATATTGCATCAGTATTGCATTTACGATCATGAATCATGTTTAATGAGTTGGTTGCGATGTGTGGATATGATATCTGCATTTGTATGGCATATTGCATCCGAATTGCATTTACGATCATGAATCATGTTTAATGAGTTGATTGTGATGTATGGATATGAGATTCTTCCTTTGTATGTTTTGTGCACTTGAGTATGAAAGCATAAATGCATTCCCTTGCATTGTGTGTTGCAACCGATGAATGGGATTGATGAGAATGGGAAGAAACGAGGTTGAGGATTGAGGCGTGGACTCATCCAGAATGTTTATTGAGCGGGTAAGATTTAGTTATGTTTTCGAGTTGGTTGTGGTAAGTGGAGTTAGTTATCACTTCTTTTCTTGGTTGAATTTCCATATATTAATGGCTATATCAAAGTCTAGAGTAAAATTGATTCAATTAAATTCAATACTTCTTATTAATGTTGCACTTTTTGAGTCTTGGACTCACGCTTGTTTACTTCCTGTTTTAGGTGCCTTGAAGCTGCCTCGCCGGGATGGGAGTAGAGCACGTGCGATTACGGTCACCAACAACCCAATTAATTGTTTCATTAATAATGGTTGTAATAAATGCGATTGTCTTGTGTTGATCGGCGTGCGTAGTTGGTTAATTGCCGATTGGAAATGTGATTGATTATCTAAGGACCTGCTAGAATGATATTATATAATTGCTATTGTTCCTTTGTCTGCCGAGTGGATGTCCTCTGTTCTAGAGAGGTCATGCGAATTTTATAAAATTTGGTGACTTAGTTTTAAGCTTTGTTCAAGAGTTTAGAGATTAAATTCAGTTTCAATCTTTTCGTAGAGGTGTCATTTGTTATTTAGGATTTTGGTAGCATTCATGTATGCGTTTACGCCGAATTATTCTGATTGGTATCGAGCGGGCTTCGGTCCGTGGTGTTTGAATATAGTGAGAAATTCTAGAATGAATCAAAATTTTACTGTATGAAGGTAGAAACCTGGTTTAGGTTGAACTTTTAAATGTGGCCCTAGGGCAATAACCGTAAAACTTGATGTAGAATGATAAATTAATTTAAAATTTGACACACTCTGATGCACAGTAGGAAAGGGATGGGATATCGTTGCATTGTGTTACAATGCTTATTTTGTTATTAATGCTATGTTGATACTTGTGATTATGTTATTTGTTAGTCTTGATAAGGCTATGGTATTATTGATGGCTATGCTTCTGAAGTTTGGTTTGACTTGTGGAATCTTTTGGGATTCTTTTGTGCCGAAGGGATTTCGGCCCTATCGTGTAGTCATATTGGTCGGTGTGGCAGTTGAGAGCCAGCACTGGAGGATTCATAACCACGGGTGAGGATAGTCCTAATTCCGTTGCTGTAAATCAAGGTATATTGTTTTGCACCTCTTTTGATTGTTTTGTGGAGAAAGTTATGGATTCTTTCTTGTGTTGATCGTTCTCCCAGTTTACAAGGAGTTGTTGTACTTCTGCTGTAGATGGGAGAATTGATGGAGTAAGTTTTCGGACTTTGACTCATTTGGTCTTTTTGGGTTTAAGTCAAAGAAAAGGGGTTTTGGTGTTGCGCCTCGTTGGCTGAGAGTGGGGAAAGGCATGGAATTTCTGTGCTATCGTTCTCCAAGCTGAAGTTTTGGATATGGGGCATTAAAGGAAAAGTGTTATTCGATTGATTCGCTTTTCCTTTCCGTGAATTGATTTGTGTAACTCCTTTCTTCATGGAATTTTGGAGTTTGATAATTGGTTTGGAGTTTTGTTGAATGACATGGCTTGAGCCCTATCATTTCCTAAGTCTGTTGAGAGTCGAGCTTCTTTGGAAGTTTTCGTTGGCTTTTCTGGAAAGAAAAATTTGGTAGTTAGAGCATTTTGTGGGTCAGGATGATCCGTGGTTATACGTGGAGAGCTAGAAGTGGTGTTTGCGTAAGGTTATAACTGATTGTGTTAAAGAAGTAATAACAAGTTTGGTTGAGGAACTTGTTAATTTAGTGATGTCGGCTAGTGAAGTGGTCTCTGTCGGGAATGAGTTTCCCCTCTTCTCTTTAAGAGATTGTGTGTTGATTGTGGGTTCGGATGTCGGGTTTGAGAATCGATTTCCTCTTCTCAAGTGTTGAGTTTGGTGTTGTCTGTGATTTTGCTTTGATGCCGCAAGTTAAGTTGTTTTTGGTTATTGAGAGCTTGTGTCAAAGGGTTGCGTGGAGTCTCTTTTATTTTGAGTACTCCCGATGTAAATTTGATCGCATTGATTAGAAAATGATAAAAGTGGTTACGAGATGTTAGAGATTTGAATTTGCCTTTGCAATTTGGCTTAGGAAAGGAAATAGAGCGATCATGGGTTTTGTTGAACTTTCTCCAAGGTAATGTATGTGGTTTATTGGTTTAATGGGAATTGTATCTCTTACGCATTTTAGTGAGTTAAAGATTATATTTGTTCAGGTATCGTGTTGAGTATAGTAAGGATTTATACTCTTGGGTTTGATTATGTGAGTGAAAGATTGTGAGGGCGAGACCCTCTTAAGAAAAGAACTAAGTGTAGTTTAGTGTTGATTTGCGATCCTAGCATGAGCTAGCGTTGATCTCAAGCGCTTTAAAGGTGGATTATGATGGAGCCTTGTGATGTCGATTCAAATTCTTTTGGGTGGGATCACTCGCTAAATGCTTTATTTCCGTAAGTTTATCGGAACCCTCGATTTTATGAGTTAGACTCAATGTGAGTCAGTCGGAAATTGATGGTTCGGATACAAACCTTTTCGTTGAGTGATTGTCTCGTTGTATGAGACAAGTTTGAAAGAAGGTCAAGTTCGATTTTGTGTTATGAGGGAATTTGATTGTTGCCCTGTGGGGCTAATCAATTCAATAGTAAAGAATGATTTTGATCCTGTGGAAAAGATAAAAGTCGTGTTTTGATTCCTAGAGGATCCCGGCGTTAATTGGTTAGAAATAGTGGTATATTCGGATTCGGTCAGAAGTTGCTAATGGTTATGTGGCTATAAAGGTTAAGGTTAACTATTGAGGAGAAATGTGAAACAGGGTTTCCTTTGTTCTTAGGAGATTTGGGTTTAGAACCCCAACTGTTTAATCGAATAGAATTCAGTGATGTGCTTAATAGAGTGTTGTGGCTTGTGTTAATCGTATTATCATGAGTCGTTGGTTGGTGGTATGATTTGGAAATTTTGGCTGTCTTCTCGGGTCTAATAGCGTCTGCGTGTGGGTGATGTGAATTCCCAAGTGGAAAGGAGGTGACTCGAGTTTTGGAGTCCCGTGCGTGGGAAATTCGCAACTTTGTTCTTTTTGGATGTTTTCGCTTTATCTGTCGGTTCCCGTTGTTCTTGTTGGAGTTCTTGTGGTGTTCAGAATTCGAGGTCGAATTCTGTTAAAGGGGGGAAGAGTGTAATACCTGACCTCTCTCTCTCTCTCTTCTTTGTGTGGTTGGAATGCTTGGAGACAGACTTTACTTTTCCCAGCCGTCACTTTTCCCCTTTGCTGGCGTCCAACTCCCTGCCGATTCCTCCCCATGGCTGGCGCCCAGCATTTCCTTGGCCGGCCTCTCCTCTCCAGCCGGCACCCCTCCTTTGCTCTCCTCCCAGTCGTCACAAGGCAATGATTGAGCAAGAATCAGCAAGCAAGCAGCAGATGTGGCAAAGAGCAGCTGGTCTGCCCTCCCTGCCGGGCGGCGAGCTCCTCCCGGCCGGGCGGTTCCTCCTGCGTTCCTCTCCCGGCAGCTCCTGCAGCCCTTCCCCACCTCCCTCCTTCCTCCCCGGCTCTCCTTGAGGTAAAAACCCTAGGTAGTGGGGATCCCTTTGGCTTGCATGCAAGGTGTTTGTGCTATTGCTTAGCTAGGCCTCTTGATTTTGAGATGTTGGAGGATGGGAAATGGAGAGACTAGAGTGATTGAGAATTTTCTGTTCGGGCAGATTTTCGTCCTTGTTTAGAGCTGCTGTTCAAAAATTATGCAAGTGTTTCCTGGGGGTTTGGCTATAACAAAAGTTGTAGATAATTGAATTATCTTTCAATAGAGACCGAAATCATCAAGTTTCGTTCAGCCATTTAAAAGTTATGGCTATTTTACCGAGTGTTGTCCAATTCTTATCGTGATTGGTTCAGTCTGTGTTCTTCTGCAAATTAGAGCATCGTAGAGGCCGAATTAGACTTTTCATTGCCTAGAAAAAGTTAGGATTTTTCGAGTAGATTGAGAAAATGTATTCGTTTATGTGATTTGGAGTTGTAGAACTCAAGTTATGCTCATTTTGGTGTATGCTGTCCAGATCGAGTTAATTTTGCGTTTGTCTGCTGTTCGTCGCAAAACTGAGATTAATCGGTGCGTTTCCCGATCGGTCGGCTATAGAAGAAGTTGTAGAGTTGTCTCTTGCGATCGTTTAAAGCCCGGGTTCATCCTTTTCGGAGTAGCCGTTTGGAAGTTACGTCATTTTCAATGCCGGCTGTCCAGATTTGCATATAAGTGGTTATGAGGGGTGTTTTGGTTTCGATTGTAGTCGTAGATGTGAATATGTAGAGTTGTTTTTTTCTGTCGCTTGTACCGAGTGTGTATGAATTTGAGTTGGATGAATATTGTTATTTGCAGGGAAGGTTCTGTCGGGAGTGGCCTCAACCACATGCCACTCCATTCTTTCGTCGGTAAAGGCAAGTGCATCGATTGTCAATTCTTGCAAGATTGATAGTTTGCCATGCTAGTTGCTATATAAATTGATAATGCATGATATTGCTATGTTGGCATCACTAGTATGTGTAGGACTTGTGAATATCCATGAATGAGATTTATGCTTGTGGCTATGAAAGAAGGAAGTGAGAGCATGTGAATGGGTTACATTTTATATATTCCATGATGATGCTCCCTAGAATGATTAGGCTAATAGGAACATAAAGGATATAGATTTGAGATATGAAATGGCTCGATATGTGGTCACAATATACGATTGGGGCGTTTATGTGAGTGGTGATGATATATGTGACCTCGTGGATATGAACGTTGAGAATATGGATCTGAATGTTGAGAATAGCTTTTGCATATATGCATTCATGGAAAGTGCACCTTTGGATTGAATGCTTTGTGGGTTGCTTGTGGGACCCCGTATAATTGCTAAATTGTCACATTGCTATATCACATATTCATAAGAGGGCTCACTACTATGATAGGTGTATGTGAATAATGAAATTGTGAGGTTGGATTAATAGAAATAGTTGAATTGCGATCATGAAAATTGATTATGTCTTTGGTGCGAGTGTTAAGGACAGATGTGACCATGTTGATAGGAATTGTTGAGAATATGGATATGAGTGTTGAGAAGGTGATTTGAGTGTTGAGAATGACATTTGCATATGTGCATTCATGACAAGTGCATCGAGCCAGGTCGGTGAGAAAGTCATATGAGTTATATGACTAATCCGGCGTGCTCAGAGATCCTACCCTGTAGTCCCATCCACTGGCGTGGATGGGAGCGGTGTTAAGTGTAGGACCCGCTACTGGGTAGCGGGCAAGTCCTGTTTCGGCAGGCCCCTTCCACGGGATGGTTGGGTTTTGAGGGCACGCATCGACGGGTGGTGCTCGGCAATACCGGTATTTGCTAAAAAGAGGAGATGAGTCATGCATGATGCATCATATGCATGAGAAGGCATCATACGCATGAGAATGGTGAAATATGCATGAGAATTGTGAAATGAAATGAGCATATGAACATGCAAGCATATTCGCATCTGCATTGCATTGACAAGGAGGAATCATGTTTAATGAGATGGTTGCGATGTGTGGATATGATATTCTGCTTTTGTATGGCATATTGCATCTGTATTGCATTTACGATCATGAATCATGTTTAATGAGATGGTTGCGATGTGTGGATATGATATTCGCTTTTGTATGGCATATTGCATCATATTGCATTTACGATCATGAATCATGTTTAATGAGATGGTTGCGATGTGTGGATATGATATTCGCTTTTGTATGGCATATTGCATCAGATTGCATTTACGATCATGAATCATGTTTAATGAGTTGGTTGCGATGTGTGGATATGATATCTTGCTTTTGTATGGCATATTGCATCAGATTGCATTTACGATCATGAATCATGTTTAATGAGTTGGTTGCGATGTGTGGATATGATATGTCTGCATTTGTATGGCATATTGCATCTGAATTGCATTTACGATCATGAATCATGTTTAATGAGTTGATTGTGATGTATGGATATGAGATTCTTCCTTTGTATGTTTTGTGCACTTGAGTATGAAAGCATAAATGCATTCCCTTGCATTGTGTGTTGCAACCGATGAATGGGATTGATGAGAATGGGAAGAACAAAGTTGAGGATTGAGGCGTGGACTCATCCAGAATGTTTATTGAGGCGGGTAAGATTTAGTTATGTTTTCGAGTTGGTTGTGGTAAGTGGAGTTAGTTATCACTTCTTTTCTTGGTTGAATTTCCATATATTAATGGCTATATCAAAGTCTAGAGTAAAATTGATTCAATTAAATTCAATACTTCTTATTAATGTTGCACTTTTGTCGAGTCTTGGACTCACGCTTGTTTACTTCTGCTTTAGGTGCCTTGAAGTCGCCTCGCTTGGGATGGGAGTAGAGCACGTGCACGATTGCGGTCACCAACAACCCAATTAATTGTTTCATTAATAATGGTTGTAATAAATGCGATTGTCTTGTGTTGATCGGCGTATGTAGTTGGTTAATTGCCGATTGGAAATGTGATTGATTATCTAAGGACCTGCTAGAATGATATTATATAATTGCTATTGTTCCTTTGTCTCGCCGAGTGGATGTCCTCTGTTCTAGAGAGGTCATGCGAATTTTATAAAATTTCGGTGACTTAGTCAATCTTTTGAGGTGTCATTTGTTATTTAGGATTTTTGGTAGCATTCGCGTGTCGTTTGGCGCGGGTGTTCTGATTGATCAGCATAGTATTGTTGCTCAAAAGATGTAAACCATGGAGGTTGAGAGCCAACAACATTTTCAGGCATTTGATTGAAATCATGCTGCTTTGGCTCAGAATGCTCATGAAAATCAGAATATGCAGACTGAGGATAGTAATCAAAGAGGTTCTCCCATCCAGGAAAGGTATTTCTCACATTGTGCTCTGGATGTACTGCTTGAGGAGGATGATAAGGTTCATAGAACTGAGGTACACCAGATCCTCCTGCTTCATAGTCACGGGCACTAGGCCCAAAGCCCTGATCATGAGCAAAACGTTCAGCTGCAGCCATCTCTTGAAGAAGATGAATTTGTTGTTCTTCATTCATTGATTGAGCAACTGAGCTTGACACAACTTCAGTTGCAGCATCATCTTCAAAAGCCTTGCCTTGGTCATCCCAAGAGCTTTGTCCAATTACTTCTGTGGCTTCTGGAGAGTGGATTGGAGTTTGAACACCATGTTTTGCAGAATGACCATGACTTGAAGATTTGCTCTTATGTCCACTTCTGCTTATACTTTGAGCACTAGGCTCTTGGTCATTTATAGATTTTGTCTTCCTTGAATTATGTTCTGAAGACATCTTTCTGTGGCTTGAGCTTTGTTGAGTGAAACCGCCAAAAGATCGCCAAAGGATGGATAACTACTTTCGGTTTCATCATCCGATTTTTTCCTGCTCAGATCCATATTCAAAAACTATTTCTTTACTTGGATCCTTTTCCGATTATGCCGCTCTGGGTCTTCTTCTTCTTTTGGTTGATCATCTTGTAGTCCTTGGAGAAAACCAATGATTCTCAAATTCTATCCAGTTGATCTGTGCATGTTATATTTCTTTGGGAAGCAATTGAATTCTCTGTTCATTTCATTCGAGAAATGATGCCTTGAGCTAGCAACATCGACACTTGTTGAGCAAAAGGCGAGGACTACTCAACTTTCTATAGACTGCTTCTTCCATTTCACCAAAAAATATAGTCTACTAAATCAATTGGTTGTTTTGATAGAATTAGGTGCAGCAGCCAGGCAAGGGTTGGGGTCACACCTTCTCTATATCCAGATGTTGGGAATATGGTGTGCCTTAATACCATTAGCAATACCTTAGCTTCTTCAGCTAAACAGGAAACTCTGTTGGGATTGAAATCTTCACTGGTGACATCTTTATAGATATGAGCAGACAATTTGATGTCTGGCATGTCACCAATCAGTCTCCATCTTTGACCAGGAAACATTTTCTCAAAAATTCTGGTCCTATTTACCAATGGACTTGAAGCTCCGATTGCAGACCCAAACTGTGCAGCACTGATTTTTCTGACTTTTCCATTTATACTGAACATGATATGACTTCTTTGTTTGTTTATCAGCAAAGATGCATAGAACTCTAAGGTTCTTGAGACACTCCATGGTATGGTTTTGTTGGACATCAGAGATCCCAGACCAGGGGTGGAGTTTATACACTCAAACAGTCTAGCAGATCCAATGATGGAGTTCACTTGATCCCAATCCACATACTGGTGATTTGCCAGAGCTAAGACTGCTTTTCCCTTTTTATCTGTTCTGTTCTGATAAGCATTGTAAATGTTCCTATGAAGCAATGATACAAAGTTTTCACCTTGGGCAGGTTTCATTGTGGGAAACCAGACCTTTTCACTGACCAATCTCACATTTCTTAATTTTTCGCCATCGAGATGCATAATTCCTCACTTTGCTCGTAATATCTACTTTTGTCATTAACTCAACGTTCTCTGAAGAGGATTCACTATTAGGTTCATATTCACTGTCTTCAGCAGAGGAGCTAGATTCATAAATTCTGCTCTTTCCTTTTCCTGGATGTGATGTGACTACCTTTTTATTTTTCCTTGATGCATCATGCACATCCTGAATCAACACTGGCCCTTGAGGCTGTTTAGGCAGTGATATACCAGATGATGACATTTTCTGTTTCTTGCTTTTAACCTTGTCAACAATCTTACCAATCAAACCTCTTTTATCAGGATTCTTTGACCTCATTTTGATTCTTTGCTCACTAGATCAGTTCTTGTTCAGATTTTGCTTAATGCAGACCCCTTTTCCAGACGCACAGACTAAACTGAAAAGATAAAAGAATCTAGAAACTAAGAACTAGGTCTAGGGTTTTGGCAAAGAGATAAGAATAGATTAGAAGAGCACTTACTGAGATCTTTTCAGGAAATCTTGCGCAAATTGACCAGAGAGACACCGTTGCTAAAGCCCGGATGGGATGGCTTCGGTGAAGAAGAACTAGGGTTTCTGGTCAAGAGGAAATTTGGCAAGATGCAAGGATAGCAGGAGAAATTTGCGAAATCAAGGAAGTTACTGCATTTAATGTATTTGGGAATCTTTGGTAACTGACGCCTATTCAAAGCGGGTAGTTGTGAATGCAGAGATACAATTACCGGAGAGAGATGAAAGAGGTGGTGGGACCCCTCTTTAAAAAGAAAACTGGATTAACATAGGGTCCCAACAACAATGGCAGGTTTCGGCAACAGAGAAATCTTAAAGCAATTTAGATAAGATTTTGAATGTCCTTCCCTTTTTGAAATTGAGTTGATAAGTAAAAGCTTTTTATAAAAGAAGATCAAATTCATTTGAATTTGGATAAGAGAAGAGCTTAGAAACATTTTCTCATATGACAGCATATTTTAGAAATTCTAGAATAGCTTTTACCATTTGTGTCGGACAAAAGGACTTGAATTTACATTTTCTATTTCTCTATCTTGCCACGGACTAATTATTTTGGTCCGTGATAAGAGGTTTTGACCCTGAAAAGTTTTTAGGTCAGAACTTCCTATGTATGACGGACTGAAAATTTTGGTCCGTCATGCATAGGCTTCCTGAGCTCAATTTGTCCGTCACAAATAGACTTTAGCTTGTCATAAGAGAGTGTTTCTGAAAAACTGATGATCATAACTAAGATAAGGAGAAATACAACAGCAAAAACTCAAATTTGGCAGGGTTGTAATTTTAGGACATGTTTGAGTTTATTTTCATATGAGCAACAGTATAGCAACTTAAGCTCAGATGAGATACTCAGGTGCAGCATGAAAATTTTGACTTAAATTCTACACCTTGAATCTATGTACACATGCAGAGGGTATCAAGAGATGCATGAAAAGCAAATTTGCTCTCTCATCGTGATATCATCAAACAATATTTGAGAAATAAATTATATTTAGTTCATTTCTTAATTTTGAAAATCTTGCCTCATCAAGTGGTTTAGTAAAAATATCAGCCAATTGGTCCTCAGATCTTACATAACTAAGCACAATATCTCCTTTAGCAACATGATCACGGATAAAGTGATGCCTGATTTCAATGTGCTTAGTCCTAGAATGTTGGACCGGATTGTTTGCTATTTTTACTGCACTCTCATTATCACACAATAGAGGCACATTATCAAACTTAATTCCAAAATCTAGAAAAGTTTCTTTGATGAATAGAATTTGAGCACAGGAACTGCCAGTAGCTACATATTCAGCTTCGGCAGTGGAAAGTGCTACTGAATTTTGCTTTTTAGAACACCAAGAAACTAAAGATTTTCCAAGGAGATGACAACCTCCAAAGGTGCTTTTATGATCAATTTTGCAACCAGCATAGTCAGAATCTGAATAGCCAAGTAGCTCAAATGAAGCACCTTTAGGATACCATAATCCAATATTAGAGGTAAATTTAAGATACCTAAATATTCTTTTTAAGACAATGAGGAACTGAAGGTGGTGGTGGAGTTGACTCATCCAGAGCGAGCCCAGCTAACCCTTTAGACCTAGAGTCTTCATCATCAGAGGATGATTCTTCACTTGAGTTCTCCTCATCAGTGATCCATTCTCCAATATGAGCTTCACCTTTTCCTTTCTTGGAGAATTTCTGGAAATAGCTTTTCTTGAAGTGCTTCTTTTTAGATTTACCATGATTCTTCTCCTCATCCTCACTTTTATGTTTGTTTTTCTTCTTGCTTTTGTTAGGACATCGAGCAGCTATGTGTCCCTTTGCATTACATTCAAAGCAGATGATATTAGCAAAAGGATTTTTCTTTGAGTAGGAGTTTAATCTTCCTTTATCCTTGAAGTTCACTCTTCTCATAATCTTGTTAGCTCTTCTCATTAATAGAGCTAGTTTCTTTACATCTTCATCCTCATCATCAGTGGACTCATTATCACTCTCATCTGATGAGTCTTGCAGTATTTCCTTTGCTTTGAGAGCAATTGACTTCTTCTTCGGAGCATCTTCTTCAGCCAACGTAAGCTCATGAGCTGATATTTTACCGAGTAGTTCAGTTGGGGTAAGCCTCTTGAGATCACCACTGTTTGACAAGTAGGTGATCAGACTGTGATATGCTCTAGGAAGAACTCTTATCATTTTCCTGCAGACTTCAACATCAGAAATTTTAGTTCCTAGGCCTTTTAGTTCATTAACAATAGGATTAAGCCTAGTGAACATATCGTTAGCATTTTCTTGAGAAAGCATTTTGAATTGATCAAATTTTTCTCGAACAACATAATATTTTTCTTCCTTTACATCAGAAGTTCCGTCGTGAATTTCTTGCAAAGTTGTCCAAATATCGTATGCAGAAGTAAGATTACTTACTCTATCAAAAACTTCTAAACTAAGACAAGAAAAAATAGCATTTCTAGCTTGAGCATCATACTGCATATTTTGAATCTCACCAGGAGTGGGTTCTCCATATATAGTTTGACCCTCAGGTAAAATGCGTGGAGGTAAAAGCTTTTCTGTAACTCTCCACACATCATACCCAACAGCTTCTAAATAACATCTCATTCTTATTTTCCAGTGAGCATAATTAGTACCATAAAAAACAAGTACCCTTCCTATACTAACAGTTGCAGATCCATTTCCCTCGGCCATTTTACCAAAGCTATTTAAGCTAATTTAAGGTAAACCTGCTCTGATACCACTTGAAGGAACGAGTTGGCCTAGTGGGGGGGTGAATAGGCAACTCTTCAACTTTTAATTCTGTTGTATTTAATTATTCTATGAGAAGGAACAACTGAAGAACAGAATGTATCAAAAGAGAAGATAAAAATAATTAAACAGCGAAAGCAACACAAAATAATACAGAGAGCAGAAGACAGGAATTTATCCCGTGGTTCAGAGCACTTCTCCTACTCCACGTTGAAGCACTTCTTTCGAAGTATTGCTTCACCACAGCCTAGTCGCAGAGCTATGGTTCTCACTCTGTAGCTCTTTCACCACTCCAGTGAGGTGAGCTACAAACCCTTCACAAGCAAAAGTGGCCTTCCACAATCTTCTTTGGACAGGTCTCACTTTTCACC
The DNA here is from genome assembly GCA_036346375.1 of Guadua angustifolia. Classification (NCBI taxonomy): domain Eukaryota; kingdom Viridiplantae; phylum Streptophyta; class Magnoliopsida; order Poales; family Poaceae; genus Guadua; species Guadua angustifolia. Next base: position 23,443,083 of record CM070516.1, on the reverse strand, counting down.
ACCTCCAAGCTGTCTAGGATCACAGAGATCCAAGAGTAATAAACTTGCACAAGTTCTGTCTCTTGGTTCACTCACAAACTACAGCACTAGACACTTGCTTGGAGCTAAAACACTTAAAAGAATGAGAATTTTGAATTTCAGAGTGAAGCACAGACTCCCTTTGTGAATGAGAGCTCTTATGATGCTAAAATATCAAGGAGTTCATAAAGTTCTTATGGTAGATGGCTCAGGAAATGCTTATATAGATGTTCAGATCAAATAGAGCCGTTGTACCTACCATAGTGACCGTTGCACGTGTCAAAGTGTCAAATTTGAGCTAAATCACATTTACAGCGGACTAAAACTTTTGCCTTAGCGATACTGATCATGTGTATGACGGACCAAATTTGGCTATTTATGATGGAAAAAAAAGTTTTGTCCGTCATACATGGCCGAACCCCCAAGTTTGGTTTGCTTGAGAAGAAAGGCACATGGGATTGACAGATCAACAAATTTGGTTCGTCATAACTGATATATGACTAGAATCAGTAGCTAAGAACCATTTTTGGACACAAAAGAAGTTTAGACAAAAGATTTTAAGATTGCAACACACTAAACTTTAAATCGGCTGATTTTAGAGACAACACAAGTTTTCTTAAACTGTGAAGTTTGACTTTGATAAAATATAATCAAGGAATGAATATCAAAGCCTTGTTTATCAGAGAAATAGTTATAGCTGGATTTATGCTAAAATCAGAAATAATTTGTCCTTCATAGGCAGATAACCAAGAGTTTACACAAAGAAATGAGTACAGCGGACACAACAACTTTTGTCCGTCATACAGGACATAAAGCTATTCTTTGGCTCAGCTTAAGGCATATGAGTGCCGGACTAACTTATTTTGTCCGTCATAGAAGGGAATCCTTTTTACTTACTGAGAGCACATGTATGCCGGACTAAATATTTAGTCCGTCATAGATGGGAAGATGAGGATTTCTTTTAACAGCCGAAAGCACATGTATGCCGGACTAAAAATTTAGTCCGTCATAGATGGGCAGAATGATAGACTCTTTTATCAGCCAAAGGCACATGTATGCCGGACTAAAAAATTTAGTCCGTCATAGATGGGCAGAATGATAGGAGAAGATAATCAAGAGATTCTAACTTCTGATTTGGATAAATAAGAGCAAAGGAATTTTGGTCTGAATAAACAAATAGAATTTGGTCACACTTTTGATACTCAACCCTTTCAATATGAATAGGAATAGCTTTATTTGAGGTGAGAACTTTGAAAATTTGTGACGGAGAGCGAATAGAACTGAACTTTGGTCTGTCACTGAGTTTGGATTATATAAAAGAGAAGTTTGGTTCAAGGATCAAAAAGGACTAAATGATTTGACTCCAAGCATTCTAGTTCTGTTTTAACCGAATGAACCAAGTTACCATCTTGTGCAAAGTCCCTCTTTGTAGTACAACCAAAGAAGAAACAATTCTAGCTAATTGACTTGAATCAACTCCCAAGTCATAAACTAGCAAACAAATTTCCTTACTCTTCTTAATCAGTAAGCTCATTCATGATTTCAGCATATGTTCTTCTTTGAAGAGGAAATTGTTAACTTAGTCATCAGCACCAAAACTATTAAATAATATTCAAGAAAGAATTGAGGGGGCCTACATGCTATCATGTTTTCTGGTAGGAGACCTAGGCAGCCTCATTGGGATGGTCCGGCCTTTGCACCACGGCGGGCCAACCTCGTTTTGGCTCCTAGATCATCTACTAGAGTGCTACTGATCGTCAAAGAAACACTCGAGTCCAGTCTTCTTCTGTGGCTGGTACTCTGAAGCGTCGTGTGGTTCAGTATTGGGTTCCCAGGACTTCACTTTTTCCCAGTACTGAGTCATCTCCCTCTTTCTTGACTTGATCAGGTTCGTCGGATGGGGAAGGAAGACGTTTGGATTGTTGATTCTGGTTGTTCTCGTCATATGACTGGAGATTCTCGTTAGTTTTCTTCCCTAGTCCGAGCCCCCGGTGATGAGTTAATCACTTTTGGAGATGCGTCTTCAGGTAGAGTCATTGCTAAAGGTACCATCTGCATTAACCAAAATTTCATTCTTAAAGATGTTACCTTAGTAAGTAAGCTGCAATACAATCTACTTTCTGTTTCTCAGCTTATCGATGACTCTTTCGAGGTAAGCTTCAAGAGTAATGCCTGTAGAATCCTTGATTAATCAGGAGGGTTAGTTTGTGGGATTTCTAGATTTGGGAGATTCTTTCGTGCTGATTTTTCTGCTTCTTCGGAGACTCTCTTCGATGTTTGATTGCTTCTGAGTCCCGTGATCTCTCCTTCTGGCATAGGAGACTTGGTCACATTGGTTTTGATCATTTGACCTGAGTCAGCAGCCACGATCTCATTCGGGGTTTGCCCAAACTCAAGATGGTCAAAGACTTAGTTTGCTCTCCTTGCCGACATGGCAAGATGGTTACTGCTTCTCATCCTCCAGTCACCGTAGTGATGACTGATGCACCAGGACAGCTTTTACATATGGACACTGTTGGTCCAGCTAGAGTGCAGTCAGCAGGAGGGAAGTGGTATGTTCTTGTCATCGTTGATGATTTTTCTAGATACTCTTGGGTATTCTTCATGGCCTCGAAGGATGAGACTTTTTCTCACTTCAGGGGTTTGGTCAGTAGGTTTTCTATTGAGTTCCCAGGTGCATTACGAGCTATACGCAGTGATAATGGCACGGAGTTCAAGAATTCCTACTTTAAGAGTTTCTGTGTGGAGTCTGGTTTAGAGCATCAGTTCTTTTCCCCACGCCTCGCAGAGTGGCGATCGAAAGGAAGAACAGGACCCTGGTTGAGATGGCCAGGACGATGCTAGATGAGTACAGTACTCCTAGGAAGTAGCTATTGCTTGCCATGTTTCTAATCGCGTGTTTTTTAGAGCACATTTGCATCGCACTTCTTATGAGTTGAGGTATGGGCGAAAGCCCAGTGTTTCTCATTTTCGCGTTTTCGGTTGCAAGTGTTTTATCTTGAAGTCTGGTAACCTGGATAAATTTGAGTCTCGCTCTTCTGATGGTATTTTTCTGGGTTATTCAACTTCCTCTCGTAGCTATAGGGTCTGGAGTGTCAATGCGAATAGGATCATAGAGACCTGTGATGTGACCTTTGATGAGGCTAGCCCAGAAGCTAGACCAGATGTTTCAGGCTCTTCCTTTCCCTCCGAGACCATCTTTGTAGAGGATGAGGATGATGGAGATGATGGTGCTCCACCAGATCCAGTCCACTCTACACCTGAGGTGCCTCCTGTTTCCATTTCTACACCTCAGGGAGACCAGTCCTTGCCTTCTAACTCTCCTTCTGCGAGTGGCTCTGTTCCTACCTCTTCTGTTCAAGAGGTAGAGGCCACTTCTGCTTCTGGTCCTCCCCGACATATCCAGAAAGCTCATCCACCTGATCAGATCATTGGTGATCTGTTTGAGCGGGTCACTTGCTCAAAATCAGGCTTATCCAGTTTCTGTCTCCACTCTGCCTTTGTTGCCTCCTTTGGGCCGAAGGATGTTTCTCATGCATTATCCGATGAATCATGGATTAATGCTATGCATGAGAAACTTGAAAACTTCAAAAGGAATAAGGTATGGCAGCTTGTCAAACCCCCATCTGGTCATAATGTTATTGGGACCAAGTGGGTGTTCAAAAACAAGCAGAGTGAGGACGGGATTATCGTTGGAAACAAGCCTAGACTAGATGCATAGGGCTTTTCTTAGGTTGAGGGTCTTGACTTTGAGGAGACCTTTGCCCCTGTAGCTAGACTAGCGGCTATCCGGATCCTGCTTGCATTCTCTGCATCCAAGGGCTTCAAGCTTTATCAAATGGATGTCAAGAGCGCATTCCTCAATGTCTATATTGAGAAAGAGGTGTATGTGAGGCAACCTCCAGGATTCGAGAACCCCAAGTTTCCGAGTCATGTATACAAGCTTTCCAAAGCTTTGTATGGACTCAAGCAGGCCCCCAGAGCATGGTATGAGAGGCTCAAGTCTTACCTTCTCAGCCATGACTTTAAAATGGGCATAGTAGACAAAACTCTGTTCATCAGACACCATGAGTCTCATTTTCTTCTTGTCCAGATTTATGTGGACGATATCATTTTCGGTGGCTCATCTCATTCTCTTGTCTCTCAGTTTTCTGATGTGATGAGTACAGAGTTTGAGATGAGTATGATGGGAGAGTTGAGTTACTTCCTTGGCTTCCAGATCAAGCAGACTCGGGAGGGCACTTTCTTGCATCAAGGCAAGTACACCCGGGACCTTCTGAGGCGCTTCGACATGTCTGACGGGAAGCCAGTGTTAACTCCTATGGCCACCACTGCAGTCCTCGAGCCTGATGAGGACGGTGAGCCTGCTGATCAAAAGGAGTATGGAAGCATGATTGGCTCCCTCTTGTATCTCACTGCATCGAGGCTGGACATACACTTTGCTGTGTGTATGTGCGCTCGATTTCAGGCTTCTCCTCGTGTCTCTCACCGCCAGGCGGTGAAGCACATCTTCAGGTACCTTCGTGCTACCATTGATTATGGTATTTGGTACTCTTCCTCCTCCTGTCTATCTCTTAGAGCCTTTTCCGATACAGACTTTGCTGGTTGTAGGATAGATAGGAAGAGCACATCTGGCACTTGCCAATTCATTAGCACTTCTCTTGTTTCTTGGTCATCTAGGAAGCAGTCTGGGGTTGCACAGTCCACCGCTGAGGCCGAGTATGTTGCTACAGCCAGTTGCTGTAGCCATGTTCTCTGGATGAGATCGACCTTGTGGGACTATGGGTTAGAGATAGAGAGTGTGCCACTTTTCTATGACAACACTTCTGCTATTTGCATTGCTAAAAACCCAGTGCAGCATTCCCGGACCAAGCACATTGATATTAGATATCACTTTCTTAGAGACCATGTGGAGAAGGGGGATATCGTACTTAAGTTCATAGAGAGTGACCACCAGATCGCCGATATCTTCACCAAGCCTTTGGATAGCTCTAGGTTTGTTGCCTTAAGAGCGGAGCTTGGGATTATGAGCCCATATGGCATATCTTGAGGGGGAGCTAATCTGTATTATATGTTTATATTCAGCATTTCTTTTCTGTTTCTTCTGGGTATCTTTGAGTTGTTTTTCACTTTGTTGAGTCCACTTCACCTAGACTTCTGGCATGCTTCGGCATGGACCTCTCATCTTATGCTTTAGGATGCTATTCTCTTCTTTCTCTCGGTTGAGCTCACTCACAGTCTTGTAGGTCTAGCAGGTGTTGGGCCCTCTGGGTAGACAGGGTCTGTGTTTGCTCCTGGGCTGGAGTTTGAGAGCTAGCTTTCCTTTGTAAGTCATATGGGGAAGATGAGAGCGAGTCTAAGCTGTAGTGTCTCTACCATCTTTTCTATGCTCCTTGATCACCCAGTTTGCAGTTTCTCGATCTTTCTCTCCTCATTCTGTGTTTTTGACTTCGATTGAGTTCTTTGAGTTTTTCATTTGCCTAATTCTGCTAATAACTCAATTCGAACCAAATTTGTGCTTAAAATTGATTCACATGTTGAGGGGGAGTTTGGGAATCTGTTCATACATCATTACATATAGACTTGATTTTTTATTTTATGAGATTTGTCTATTATGCAATTGATTCAATCTTCATGTAATGCACCTTGCTACATCTTTGAAGAAATTTACTAGCTTAGGTCTATCCAAGTTCATCTATCATACTAAGCTTGTTAAAATCTGAAAATTGAAAATCCTAAATGAAAAACATGTTGCTTTTTCTTGCTAAGTTTCTTCTCTAGAGGTTTTTACCATGAATTGTGAATTTATGGAGTTCTCTAGAGTCCCTATAGCAACTTGGGTGAAACTTGCTTGATCCATATTTTAGTCCTTCAAAATTGCTCATATGTGCTAAATTAAGAAAAAAAAATTGACTCTCTTTTGTGCAAAATTGAACTCAACACTATATATTCTCGAGACTGCCTCCCATTGCACTTGGGATGAACTTGGAATATATCGTGTATGACCAAGATCATTCTCTTAAGAGTTACTCTTGGGGTGATCGAACATGGCTTGAGTCAATCATTAAGAAATGTAAATAACAAAAACATAAGTGGGTAAAGAATGCAAATAATGTCATACATTTGCACCCCGCTATGTCTTTCAAAATATCAAAGAAGAAGAATTTGCATGAATTGAAAAATGAGCTCGAAGGACTCTATATGCACTTCAAGATTCCCCAAAGTGTTGAGTAGGTTGAACTCTAGGTTTTCCATTTGATCCTTGAGTGGTGTTTGCTTCTAGCTTTGAAACTTTTGCTAAGTTTTGCACTTGTTAAAATCTTGCTAAAATAAAATCTTGTAAACAAAGCTTGTGAGCAAAATGAATTTGTTCTTGGAGACATTCTAGTTCAGTCATTTTCTAAATTGACTAGCTTGGTGTCATATCTTGCATTTATGATCACTTGGATAATTCTCAAAGCTCACTTAGGATGCATTTCATGCATACATATTTAAAGGGGGAGAAAATATAAAAAAATGCTTTCTTGATGCCAATATTGCCAAAAGGGGGAGAAAATGTAGAAAAGGCATCTTCAAAGGAAAAATGTTAGTTCTTATGATCTTTGTGACAATTGCAAATTTTTATGATCATAAGCATATTTGAATGTTCCGTGTGAGTTTTATTGGATCTTTTAGAGCTTTTGTTGAAAACTTGCTCTCTCTAAAGTTTAGCTCTAAAATCCTTTTTCTGCCAACTTGGTCATGATCTTATTTCCTTATTCTGGACAAGTCTGGTTTTGCATTCAAATTGCTTTCTTCTCTCTTTTACAAACTCAAATTTATGCCTTTTCGGGTGTTTGTCAATATACTCATCAAGGGGGAGATTGAAAGACCATGTGGAGGTCTATCCTTGATGGTGATGAGTAATTGACTGTGGTTTAGCATGTTGTGCTTGAATTTGAGTTTGGTGTGAATTGGAATTCAAAATGAAGCAATTTGAGTCTTGACTGTCGAGCAGCATTATCGGCCCCGGAGTCGGTAGTGCCGGCCTTTGAGTAAATTTGTGTGGAATTATTGCATATTATGTTGGGCAATGCTATGTGATGTGTTTCCTTGACTTTGATGGTTACAGGGCGACAGTGCTAGGTCATGGTGAGGCGGAGGATGACCGGGACTAGGCGAGGAGCGTCGGAGGTCCAGACGGTCGGGAGATCGCCGGAAGATGATCGGAGACGGAGTCCGGACAAATCAAGAAGACAAGGAAAGGAGATGATGCTAGCTAGATGCCGCGTGGATCAATGAGAGCCGTCGGATTGCGGTCTAGTTGATAGGTTAGCGGGTCTAGGTAGTATGCTTTGAAAACCGTGCAAGAAAACCCTTTGTGTGTGTGGGTTTTGGGTGAGCCCTTGCATGGCTGGTTGAGTGTGTTAATCCTAGCCCTTGATGGAGTACTCTAGGGTTTGAAGGCTCATCCAAGGGTGGTAGGTGGCCCAAGAGTAGCATAAATAGGGGTGGAGGGGTAGCCTCCTCCCCTTAAAGGTTTGAGTTGCTCCTTTGAGCTTTGCCTACATAAAGTGAGGCTTTGTAAACCTTCTATCCAGAAAATACAAAAACTTTCTTTACTATTCTTGCAAATTTAAATTGCGCATTTACATTATGTCTTTACTTTACGCAATTTAAATTCAGCATTTACTTTCCCGCAATTACATTCTTGCAATTTACTTTCTCGCAATTTGGATTTGCCTCCCCTCCTTCTAAATGCTGATCTTGGATGGTTTGAGTGTGTTCATATAGTTTTTCATCTCTTTTGCACTCTTGGATTGATTAGAGATCATCTTTTCTTTCAAGTTCCAACTCTGTCCAGAACTTGTTCTTCGTGCAGTAGTTGGTATTTGATTTTTAGAAAAATCTAGAAAACTCCTTTTTGAGTGATTCTTATTGGAGGAGGTGCGGGACTCTTATATCCACCTTCATAAAAATTTTAGAGTTCATTTGCTGCACCGTTTGGGTGCCATGAGGTGAAAACCGAGCCCCAAACTTTCTGCTCGAAGTTCTTGACTGATTGTGCTCTTCGATTTTTCCTTTTTTTTCTGAAAGGTTTTTTGAGGAGAAATTTGGTGGAGTTATTCATGTCTCTTCTTCTTATAGGAAAAAAAATTCTCAAAATTTCTTGAGCTGCAGAAACCAACCAACCTCCTGTTCAAATTTGAAGACAGTTTCTGAAATTCTGCTTTTGCTTTTCTGAAAGTGTCTTTTGGGATTTGATTTGATCTCCTTTCTAAAAGCAAAAAGTGACTTTTTTGTTGGAGTATTTTGGGGGAAATTTTATTTGCGACCATTCACCCCCCCTCTGTTCGCCATCTCGATCCTTCAAGCTCCCTCTTGTCCCTTTCGGTCAACGGCACGGTCCATTCTCTTTTGATCAGTTATCTCTCTTCTAATACTAAAAGTGAGGCCCGCGGTCCTGTCCAATACCAAATCTAGCCCAAAATTCAACATACCCCAAAATTTTCCAATTTATTTGCAACTTTGGGCTAGCCTAATCCAAAGGCATGAACACAGGCCGAAGCCCATTAGTAGCCTGGTCACGGACACATGCCCTTTTGATACATACTATAAAACTTTTGAAACTTCGATTATCAATATCTTTTTACATATTTAGTTTGTATACATAAAAGTCATATGCATAGATTTGTCTCAAAAATTACTTTCATTACATTATAATTTTATTAGATTTTATAAATATATTACAACGTAAATCAGTGGTCAAAGTTACATTTTGGGGGCTGTATTAGCTTGCAAAATGACATGTATTTACTATTAGAGTGAGTAATTAAATTCAAATGGACAGAGTTTTAATTTCTGGTCATGCTACCATGCATTTTCTAACAAATAATCCTGAACATTATGTCATCTTCGGCTACCACAGCCTCCCACGACGCCTTCGTCAACGTAAATTAGCTCGCTCGACTGCGGCTCTGCCTCGCCGGCTTGACTTCACTTCTTCCAATGTCGGATGTAACCGGCGAGTCCCCTTCTGTATGTACATTGGCACTCTCCTTCCTTCATTTCTGGTAGATATTTTCGTCTTACGTTACGCCTACATGTTTGTTTGTCAGTAGTCGGTAGGAATATCGGACTATCCTAATTGATCGTTGTTTCATATATGAAAATCAGCCTTCCATTTACTTACAGATGTCCCCAGAAAGAGAGGTAGTTGTGCAGATCGATCTCAGACATTCTATGCAAAGGAAGTACAAAAGGCACAACCGTAGGTAATCAATTGTGCTCGACATGTTGCTCCAATTCACAAAAGAAATCTCGCATTTTACAAGTAGGACTCATGTTATAGAGTTCCTGATGCATTTTTTTTCTTCTAATTTTGTTTCGAAATGTACCTCGAACACATCACCTTGCAGCGCAAGCATAGCTGCAACTACGATGGACAGACATACGACTCCATGAGAAACATGAAGGTTTAACGTTAGAATGGCCTTCAGCGTTGTCATCTCGGTGTTGGCATCGAGTTGATCGACAACTCGGCATTGGCGCCACCTTTGCTATGGTCACCGATTCTATCACTTGCACGGGCTTCTTCCAGTGCTAAGGCTTCCTTCAGTTGTGCCACCACCATACTCATTGTTGGTCTTTCACCAGATGCCTCATTTGAGCACAGCAGCGCTATGTCGACTACCTTCCAGGCTGAACTAAAGTCGTACTCTCCGTGAAGCCGTGGATCAACAATTGCCACAATATTGCCCATCTAAACCTTCTCCCTTACGCGTTGCACAATGTGCTGATCAGTAGTCTGTGTAATGGGAGCCTCACCTATTGCAATCTCTAGCAAAACCACTCCAAAGCTGAAGGCATCACTACTCATCGTGAGTCTGCCACTAATGTAGTACCTAGATAAGAATAATTAGACCAATGTCTTGGTAGACTGTAATTAAGTAGAAAAAAAAGCAATAAGACATTTGTTCTTTTCTGACAGTGAAGTTATTTTACTTACTGATAATATCTTGCTAATTTTTTTTCATAGAATAGGTATAGGAACAAACTGTGGGTCAATGTAGCCTGGAGTTCCAGCAACAGTAGTAGATATATGACTTTGTGCCATATCTAGATAAGATTTGGACGATCCAAAATCTGAGATCTTAACAACCATATTATGCCCTAGAAGAATGTTGTGCGACTTCACATCTCTATGAGCTATTGGTAGTACACATCCTGTGTGCAAGTAGTCCAAACCTATGCCAAAGATCACATGTTAAACATAGATTTGTACGTGCGATAAAAGATACGGCAAAGATAGATGAAATGCGGTGGTTTCTTCCAAACCACACCTTGGGCAGCTTCAAGTGCAATTCGCACCGGATCACGCCATCTCAATGCTTGAACAATAGCATTTTGTCCTGTTGAACACAAAAGCAGTTTTGTAGTTAAATTTGAGTTGGAACATCAACCAAGCTAGTCTCTTGTAGAGTGAGGATACTAATAAAATTAGCACATTCTTAAATACAATCCGAGATGAGGCATGATGGCTACAACAATCTAATAATAAACATCATGTAAATCGTTGGCATGTTGCATGATTGCTAATGAACTGAAAACCTCAATAAATAAGGAAAAGTAGTAGGTTATATAAGTAGAACCTTTTATTCCAGAAGGACAATAGTCAAGGAAAAGAAAGATTTAAATTTGAAATTCTCATATTACAAACCTCTTAGATGGTCATGAAGGCTTCCGTTAGGCATGTACTCGTACACAAGCGCTAAATGTTCCTCTTTACTGCAGTAGCCAACCAACAAAACAAGATACCTATGATGCACAGTTATTAAGCTCCCGACCTACAAATGATATCAAACATATTCAGAATCAGAGGATCCTTTGGAGTGTGGCGGTACTTCTTGAATAAATTCAAAGTGTGAACAGGCAATGGGAACATTATGCCTTTGCATTGGATCTTGCAGCACTTGATCATATGTTGATGGCATGCACCTATTCTAGCTATCTAATGATCTCTAAGCCATGTGAAAATTCCTAGTGGTAGAAATCATCTCAACATGAAATATATTCTTTTGGGAAAAGAAATCTATCCTGCAGGAATATAGTAGAGATGAGAATCTGTCGGAACCCTAATATGCAAATCCAGACCCTCTGTGTTTATCGCACTAGTCCAGGATCATGCTAGTGCACACAGGCTCAACATAGATGTTATCACAATCATACACAGCGGAATATAGCATAAACTTTAGTAATTAACAATAACTGTTGTCTTACATGATTATTACCTCGCAGGGCTTAACTAAGAAATAGCAAATATGCAGTAGCGGAAACAAAATAACGTAGTAGCTCCCTAGTTCACCACAGGCAACTAACGAGGATCGAACCCTACGCATTCGCATCCTCGCGATACTCTTCCTCCATGACAGGCGTAGCTTCTTCCTCTTCTGAAATTGTTATGGGGTGAGTACATAAAGCACTCAACAAGTTGTGCACAGAAATGCAAGTCTAATATAATATATGCAAGGCTTATTCCAAAGAAACGGCTAACATGGCTATTTTGCAATAAAACAGTATTTAGAAAAGAGTACGATAAATAAATTGAAAGACAGTAAAACAAACAACAGTGAATAATAAATTCAACTTTTCAAGTAAACATGGTATTTCGTCCTAAGTCAAGTTCCAATCCTTCATGGCAATCCAGCCATCCCAACAAGTTTTCATTTAACAAAAATCTAACCCTTGACTGTAATTCCTGAGCATTACCCAATACCGTGAGCACGGCTATTCGAACAGATTTTAAACTCTGCAGAGGTTATGCACTTTATCCACATGATACAACCAAACACCACAAAGGCGAGTGATCATAACAAAGCCTTTACAATGCTCTGCCTAGACCCAGCACCACTCGCTAAGGTTTCAACACTGAAGGCCCTGCCAACAGGCCCACCTTGGCATGCTACCCCTTGGCACCTGCCCTGATCTAAAAATGATTCCACCCCAGTTGATTACCATGCACCACGTGCCATCAACAATTCAATCTAGTTGTGTGACCTCCTCGCCACAGCAACCCAACATCACTGTGTGACAACACATGACACACCAAATTCATAAACATTGTTCCATATTCCATTAGTCAAGATTAAACATCAATGATTCGAATACATGTGACAACGTGGCATGGCTAAGCAAGCTAACACGGTCTAACCAGTCCCATGTTGATTACTAATATTAACCAACTAGTAATTCATTATCCTATGGTGACAATTAGATCATGGCATACAATTGGCAAGGTAGGGTTTAATCCAACTAGGCATATTAACTAGATCCCAAAATAATTAAAATCATTTGTACACATGAAATAACATGTTAAATTAAAAGACAACATAGTAATTTTGTAAAACTAGGTGCAATATGATCAAAGCACAACTTTCCTTGGAATAGGTTCTGATCTTGCTCCGCACTTGGGTCTTGCAGCGATGAATCCTCCTCCGGAACACCAAGCAACTCAACGTCTACGCGAATCGAGACAAAATAGCAAATAAACACAAAAAAAGATATAAAACAAACTCCAAAAATCAAATAAAATTCACCATCAAATAGATCTTGATTTTACAAATTTTTAGAAATTTGCATCACCCAAATTCGAGTTCAAATGCAAAAGATATGGCTATTCAAAGTTTTATTAAATTCTGAAATTAGAAATTCCGATTTTCCCGAATTATTTTTATAAAGAAAACTCGTATTATTGCGCAAGCGACACGTGGACCAATCAGACGCTAACACTTAGCTTCAGCGCACAGACCCGGTCCACAGAACCTCCTCTGGTCCACCGTGAACCCGACCCACGGCGCTTCGGTTTCCGCACCGACACGCGGCGCTCATCCGCGTGACGATCCAACGGTCACTGATCTACGCCTACGCGGCACTAACTCGACGGCTAGATCCAGATCTAACAGCTACGGCTCTACAGCTACGCGATCACCTTTCGACCGTAAAATCTAAATCCGAAGGCTACCGATACCCGAGCGGATTACCACGCTTACCGAGATGTGGCACAATCCGAGGCACTGGTTGACGATCCGACGGTCCACAACTCCTGATCCCGCGATGGCAACTTAGCGACGCAGCTTCACCGGACACGAAGACGACGACGAGCCCTACGGCGAACCAGGCCCTCCCAACGATGAAGAAGTGGCGACTCCGATGTGGCACGGTCCGATGAACCTAGATCTGGAATCCCCTCGGCGGAAGACGGCTTGACGACGACGAAAAACGAAGAAAATGAACGGCAGTGCCTTCGGGAACTTTGCCGAGCTCTAGCGCACGAACGACGGCAACTTTTGCAAAGACTTACCGATCAACAGATGCGGCGGGAGCTAGCGAACCTCGGGCAGCTAACCTCCCCTTTTATAGCCTCGACAAACGCGCAAAAACAGCAACCCTAATCTACACGGCGGTGGCGTATCGACGATAGACTCGGAGTCCGAATCGAAGACGACGACTCCCGAAGCGATACGATTCGATCCGCACCTTCCAAATCCAACGGACACAATCAAATCTAACTAACACGACGCAACTTCCTCCGCCCGATCTTGATCCGACGGCTCGCAGGCGCTAGGGTTTCCAGCTTCATCTTCAAATCAAAAGCTTTCCTTCGCGATCCAACGACTGACCAACACAAACGACGTGGCTTGATGAAGACCGCCTGATGAAGATCCAACGGCCGAGGTTAACCACGCTGAGAACATGAGCCGAACTGGCCGCACAACGACGGGCCGTGCAAGCACAGTGTTGAGCTTCGGCCCAGTACTATTCACAACGATTTTTCTCGATTTTTTTATATAAAATAATTACAAAAAATTAGTTTACTTAGTTTTAGGCAATAAAAATATCAGCAAAAATCTAAGAAAATTTTCATAAATACTTTGAGACATTTTGAGATCAAATAAAATGTTTTTGGTAAAACTTTAAATTAATTTTATTTACATATAATTAGTTTTCACAAAAGGTTCAATATACTTAATTAAAATAAATTCAAATAAATTCCAAAAAAATCCAATAAATTCAGAAAAATCACAAAAATGCACAAATAACAATAAAAATAAGATTATAGACATTTTTTTGGGATGTTACAGAATCTATGCCACAATTCTATTTATTGAAATTAAGTACCTCAGCTAAAAACTCTGTCAATCCCTTTCCTATTGCTGATGTTGGAGAACGCATCTTGACAGCAACCTGATTACCATGTTCTAATTGGCCATGGAAGACAGGCCCGAACCCTCCTTCACCAAAGCACACTCAGAAATTATTTGTAATTTTCACCAACTCCTCATATGTGAATTCACGGCTGTCAGGTGTGTGTATGTAACTTCTACAACCTTCTTTACTCCGATGATCTGGAACGCCGACACATGGAAGTAGTACATATTGACAAATCATTTGTTTCATCAAAGGAAATGCTGAAAGTTTTTTCTCCCTATTTTCCCGTGAAAAGGGGAAATTTTATGATTTGCCAATCCATTTGTTGGCATTTCAGGAAGTAATGAAATATATATACCTTTTTCTGTAGATATAATACACCAGAAAAGTAGATACCAGAAGTACAACAATCACCACTAGGACCACTATGGCAATTCTGAGGACTAGTACCCTGTATTTGTGCTCTGGTGATTTCCCATTACATAGATCTCTATTCGCGGTTTGGTACCTAAAGACATGGAAAATATTGTTGCAGCTGAATTGAATGAAGAAGAGACTAACCGCAGCAATGTACCAAGGTTGTTTCAAGCAGCCATCAGAACACAAAACAGAGTGAGCTCAACAATCAACACAGTTGTATTTCAATACAAGTGATTACAGTGATACACTTGGCAGAAAATGGACTAAAAACTAGAGAGGCACGGTCACGTTCTTATACTAGAGTGCGTTGAAGTTGTCTGTTGTTCTTATACTAGAGTGCGTTGAAGCTGTCTGTTGTCATCAATAGTGAATTTCTCACTAGTCATTTCAAGGAGATTCATTTCGACATTGTAATAGTCAACTATGGAACAAAACTGCAGGAGCAAAATAAAATTAAAACCTAAAATTGAGTGAGAGTTTTGTGCATAATCCTTCCGGGATTGTACCATCAAGATGATTCCCTGATAAATCTCTGCAGAAACGAACACAACTTATTCCCTAATTGATTTATGTAACTCTGCAGAACAAGGAGGGATGGTAAGTCTGCTAAAGAATCAGGTACTGATCCTTTTACATCGTTATATGACAAATTCCTGAAATAGAGTTTGTGAAGCATACGTCTTATCCTTTCATAGAACATAGAATTACCATGCTGCCTGCCACCACGCCACCTTGACCCCGCGTTTCCCGTCGCTGCCATCGCGCCTGATGCGCTCTTCCCGTCGCCAACCGACGCGCCTGCTAACAAGATTGACAGTCGCGCAGGCGGCAGCACTCGCACCCGACGGCGGCGTAACACCCCCGTGTTCGTGCGCCCAAAGCGCCGGAAATCACTGCGTCCCCCACGCCCGCACACGGCGATACTCCTGTGCTCGCGCGCACGCGCGGCGCGAAAAGACGTCGGCACTCCACTCGCGAGCCGCACGCGCCAGAAGCACGCGCGATGAAGCAATCGGCGACGCCACCAAGCCTGTGACCCGCACGCCACCGGCGGTGAAGTGTTGCGTCCCTTGCGCCTGAAGCGCCCACCGGCGACGAAGCTTTGCATCCCTCGCGCCTGAAGCACCCACCGGTGATGACGCCTCATGATCCGCAGCGCCCGAGGTGGTTTTTGGCAAGGCAACGGCGGCGCTCCCGCCGGCCGGCACACCGGCAAGACCGCACGCGCTGCGGTTAGTGTGGCGGCTAGGGGTAGGAACCCTAGCCGCCGAGCCCCTTTTCTCAGCGCACTGTGCCATCCCGATGGGCCGTAGAGGCCCAATGGCCATAAGGCCCAGTAGACCAAGGGAAAAAATACTACCCGAAATTTATTATAAATTCTAGAAAATAAATTTCTCAGCATACGGGCTTCCAAATTTTTTTAAAAAATTAGTATTTAGCACACATTAGAAGTTTCATGCTCTGGGTTTCTTTTCTAGCTTTATGTCATATTTATTATGGGCTGGAATTTATTTTCTGTTATTTAAGTAATTCTGAAAATTGCTTCGTAATTAACAGAAAATGCTAAAAAATTATGGAAAAATGTGTATGATCCATTTATGTGTGTCATATTGGTAGATTAATTTCTTATCATGTTTTTCATGTTTATATATATGCTGGACATATTATTTCATGTTATTTCGTAATTCTAACAATTACTTGGTAATTAACAGAAAACATGAAAAATGCTAGAAAAATTCCACAAAATTCTAGATAGCATTTGAAAGCTCCGTATCTCTGTATTTATTGTCCTATCATAATTCCATGTTGATATATATTGAAATTTATTTTTGTGTTACATGGTAATTCTGAAAATGGCTGAATAATTAACAGAATGCCATGAAAATTGCTAGGAAAATTCTGGAAATTTTAGATAATTATCTACTGAATAGATATAGACCAATCTTTACTGAATGAAGAGTGAGTATGCAATATAATGATTTTACCAGCAGTAAAAGTCATTTTGGATAAATAGAAATAGAATATGTTGGACATCGCAAGGAAGAAACTTATCAAGCTTGCCCTGAAAGGCAACAATTAATTTACCCGGGCAATGAATACTAAGATTAATCTGATAACTCGATATTTTGGAGCTACTATTTTTTCAGCCTAAAGCTGATACCCTTGCTCTTCCCGAAGCCGCCAGATGTACGGTTCTACACTTCCTAAGGCACCATCTTCATACGGACCTAAAGGTCAAATAGTTGATGAAGGTGAATAGCTGGTACTTTGAATTCCCTGAAGGAAAAATATATAACCAGCAAGGATCCGCCCTGTTGCCAGAAGCACAGCGCAAATAGATCCTCCTATGCTTTCAGGATTCTAAAAGCTATGGTAGCATATAATTTTTGGCATACACAAGCTTCTCACTAATTTAACATTATGTAACCAGAAAGTTACTAATGCTAAAAGGATCGACAAGATATCATACACCTTCCACCCCAATATAAGGATACTACTGTAACAGTATCGCCATGCTTAGTACTTGAAGTACTCCGAGTTTCGCCATGCTTAGTACTTGAAGTACTCCGAGTTTATATGTATTTTGCTAGAAGCAGAAAAACATGATGAACTCCTAGTGAAGAATCATCACGCACTTCCTAATGGGAGTATTGCAATGCCCGAAGCACATGCAAATGCTTAGCAGGCTAGCAATAGCCATAGCCGTAGAAAGGGCTAATAGAATATAGGGGATAAGTGGAAGAATGATGTAACATCCCAAAATTTGAGTTTTGGAATGTTTAAAAATCAAACTGAACCATTTGCATTTTCTTGAAATTTATTGAAGCTTAATATGAATTTTCTAATAATTAAAAGATTTAATTTGGTTAACCTATGCATCAAATTAAAGCTTTCCAGTTTTTATTGGGTTCCTAGTGCTCCAGGAAATTTTTCTGTATTTTTGGAGATTTTTATGAATTTATTTGAATTTCTGGATTTAATTAAAATCGGAAAATGGTTTTTATTTCAAAAATCTCTCGGGCCGAATTTGCCCGGCCCAATTCCTATTCCCGCAGCCCGCTCCTGTTTCGGCCCAACCCACCGAAAACCCTAGCCGGTACGCCTCTCAGCCGTCGAATGCTGATCCCACGGTCAAACCTCGCCCACATCGCCAAGAGCACCGCAGACGTTCGATCCATGACGCGTGTGCGACCGAGATTCAACCACGTCGCCCGCGCCGCCGTCGCTTCGTGAACTAGAGCGCCGTCGCCTGTTCCTATTCATCGGTCGCGTCGTCGTTTCGGCGTCCGTGCCGTTCTGCCTCCCGAGGCTATAAAAGCAGCCGCCGTCTCTAGCCCGAGGTTCGCCACTTCCTTCTGCACTCGCCGCCCTACCTCTCGCCGCCCAAGACCCTGCCGTCGAGGAGAACGAGCTCGCCGAAGTATCGCCGCCTCCCGAGACTTTCCGCCGTCGTTTTCTTCCGCTCCGGTCATCCTCCGTCGTCGCCGCTTGCACGATCGGACTCGTCGCGTCGCCCTCTACTGGATCTGCTATTTCTTCCGACCGATCCGCCGCCCATTCGCCGTATCCCTCGTCGTCTTCTTCACGGCCGGTGAGTGCGCCGCCGACCTCACCGTCGATTCGCAACGCTCAACCTCAGCCGCCCGATCGTCAACCGAGGCACCAGATTGAGCCACGTCCCTGCCGCGCTCCCTTGTTCACACCGTCGATCCGATCTTTACACGGATGCTTGCGGCGTGGCCATCTCGAGCCATGTTCGTCGTCGATCAAGGCTGCCGTCGGCTCCGTCGGCTACACCTCAGCCCTAAACGCCGCGTGGTCTTCCGTGGGCTGGCTCTCATCGCCTGCCGTCGCCTCTGTGCCCCTTGCTCACAAGGATTTAGTCTCGACTCGTGGGTCCCACTTGTCAGCCAAAAATTCTTTTCCCTTTTCTGATTTTCCGAAAAACCCAAAAAAATCCCAGCCAATAGCATGTTGCCACGTGTCACCCCAGGGGATTTTCTCTGAATTAAATCTTCCGAGAGCCCATTCTCGCTCATACGAACTCCGATTGAGCCGATTCAAATTTCTAAATTTTTGTAAAATCAAGCTCTACATTCCAGAACCATTTATTTTCATATTTGAGCATGTTTGTGTCTCTGTTTTGTATTTATTTGGTTTCATTGCTTTATTTTCCGGTAGACGCAAATTCCGAAGGAGCGAACGGAGATTTTGAGGACCAAGGTTCAGTGCTTGAACAGCAAGGCAAGTCATAGTCCTTTGATCATATTGAATCCATGATTGCAAAAGTAATTTGTTTTATACAATTGCATGCTATTTGTGTATCAATGCTTAGTTTTGGGAGTAGCTATTCACCTGATTGACATTATGCCACCTTGATTATTGAAATGTCATATACCCATTGTTAACCCTAGGTTGGAACATTATTAGTTGGACATGATCATAGTACCGACATGGGGATTATCATAGCTATGCTTAGCCATGCTTAGTTGTCCGATGGGATTCATTTCACCTGTGAACTAATGTTAATCTTGACTAAATGAGATATTGAATTTTGGTTGTTGACCACAGTTGTAAAACTTGTTGTACCATGGTAGGTGATGCCATTGGTCTAGTTTGAACAAAATGTTTTTCCTCGGGCAAGTGATCGTGCAGTAAAGGGGGTGCTGTTTAGCACATTGGGATGTGGCTGTCTTGCCTGAGACAATTTAAGGACTTAATCTTGTGCACCATTGAACTGGGCCTAACCGTGCAATCACAAGTCTGGTATGGGACAGACCTAGCTAATTAATTTGCATCGTTTACTCTTGAGTACTGCCAATTGGATGTGTGGGTTCCGGGATGGACGGGTAGATTCACATGGCTCAAGAGGGGGGCCCGAGGGGCAAAACCTTAGAGGGCAGTACCGAGTTTAGACGTGCATTGTAAAGACTTTGTCATGATATCTCTGCGACACACCAAAGGAAGTGTGTTAATATCGATTGCATTAAGAGATGTTCATGTCTTGTGGGTAAAGCTGTACAACCTCTGCAGAGTGTAAAACTATTCGAATAGCCGTGTCCGCGGTCATGGACAAGCCCGGGGATTTCACACGGGGTATACAGTGTTTCTTGAAATGTGAAATTGTTGGATTGTGAACGGGGAGTTCACTGTTATTTTTGTTGTCTCAAGCTATACTGTTGAATTGTGTGGTTGACTTGTTTCGAATGATGTAGGGTGATGCCTCACCATTCTGTTCATGTTGTCTACCATTGATTTACTAGTTATTTATTATTGTTTTATCAATCTGCCTTCAATCTATTTATTGTATTCAAATTCAAGTTATTGCTTTCTGCAAATGAACTATATGACTATCCTTTGTCAAGCCGTGCATGAATATATTGTATCATTTTCCTATAGCTTGTTGAGTACGTTGTGTACTCACGGCTTTACGCCCCTGTTGTTCAGTTGTTGAGGAAGGACCAGGGAATGAATATCAAGAGGAGTACTATGAAGACTACGTGGACTAGGAAGGCGTTCCCCAGACGATTGCCTGTGGCATGTCGAATGGCCTAAGTTATTATGTTTCTGCTGCAACAGTTTCATTTGTTTCTTAAGCCAAGAGGCATTGGTGTATGAACCTTGACCATAAGGTCGTTTGCTTTATTCAATAACAGTTTGCTTCTTCTTAGTTATTTCGATGTATGGAATGATATGTCATCTATGTTTCCACTGTGTGCACTAGCGTGATTCTAGACTAGTGCAGTATACACCGAGGATTTTGGATTTGCATATCCGGGTCCCGACAGAGATGGTATCAGAGCCATATTGACTGTGGGTCGCTTTCTTAGTTAGCATGGTCTTCAAAATTATTTTCTAAATCAAACCAACAAATTGATATTTAATAGTTTGTCTTCTCTCATCTTATTCCTAAGTTCTTATTCCTCACCTTTGCTGAAATATCGCTTTGAAAATTTAATTTGATCTTATCTTATGAAACTTCTCAAAACCCAAGTCATCCGCAAGGAATCAAAGCAAGGGGGACGAAGATCCAGCCGTCGAAGAGTATGTTCGAGAAGACCACCATATAACATAGGTTTGTGGTGCTTTGTGGTGTCTGAGCATGCCATTTCCTTTTGGTTTAGTTACGTTTAGTCTGCATATACTAGGATTTTGTTGCTTGTGTGCCGGGTATGTTGTACACCTGCCTCCAGCATGGTGTTACAATCATACCTTAGTTGGAAGCTTTTATTGCATCTTTATTTTATAGCCTTTTCGGCTATGTCTTTGGTTGGCCTTTGTTCTTGGATATTACCTTCCTCCCCTAGATGATCTTACCACTTGTCTATTGCTTTTTCCTCTTACCTATTAAACCTTTGTGCTACGTCACAGATGGTTGATACTCGTTCTAGAGCCGGTCGCAGTTCGCCAGTGAATGCTAATGCCAGTGCCACCGCCACCACCACCTGCCATGTTAGACCAGAACTTGGGACATTTCTTAGCAGCCCAAACTCAGCTTATGAATACCATGATGCAGAACAGTGGCGGACCCAGGATTTTTTAAGAGCCTAGGCGGACTTATCATTAATACACTAAAATTAATTGTGCCTAACAATTTTTCAGTGCTCCAAGCTGTTGTGTCGCCTGAACATATATGCATACCTCATCTTTTCTTGGCAGAGGAGCCCGGGCGCCTGCCCGAGCTTGCCCCCAAGTGGGTCCGCCCATGATGCAGAACATGAACAATATGATGAATCAGTAGAACCAGACTGCAGTTGCCCTGGCCAACCTATTGAACCAGCAAAATCAAGCTGCTGCTGCTGCACCTCCGCAAGTTCGTCCGCAGTCCAAGCTAGCGGAATTCATGAGGACTCGTCCGCCTACCTTCTCCAACTCTTTAGAACCATTGGACGCGGATGATTGGATTCGCTCCATTGAGAAGAAGCTTGCTATAGCTCAGTGCACGGATCATGAGAAAGTTCTCTATGCCGCTCATCAGTTGGAGGGTACCGCCGCTGAATGGTGGGAAAACTATATTGCCGCCCATGATGACCCTCAGACTATCTCTTGGGAAGAGTTTTCTGCTGCTTTTCGCCACTCTCACATTCCTGATGGAAAGGTAGAAATGAAGAAGAATGAGTTCAGGGAGCTCAAGCAAGAAGGAATGTCTGTGAGTGAATATCTCAATAAGTTCACTCAACTCGCTCGCTATGCTCCAGAAGATGTAGCTACAGATGATGCATGCCAGAAGAAGTTCAAGCGTGGGCTCAGCCCAGGACTAAAGGTGCAAGTCATTGGCAACGACTATGCAGATTTCCAGCACTTGGTGGATAAAGCTATGTTAATTGAGGAGTCTTGTCGAGAATTAGAGGAATCCCGCAAGAGGAAAATGATGCAGCATGGAGCTCATCAGAGTCATCCGCAGAGAGCCAGGACCAACGCTCAGTTGCCTGCTCGTTTCACTACTCCATCGGCATTCAGGACACCTGCACCAATGCCTCGCCAAGCTCCTTCAGGCAATCCCAACTTCGGCATCAATAGCAATCCGCCTCAAAGGACCAGTAATCCAGCTGCAGGAGCCACTTGTTTCAACTGCAATGAGCGTGGTCATTATGCAAATAGCTGCCCCAGGAAGCAAGCCGTGACGCCTGTTCATTTCAACCTGGGATCGACACCAGCCAGGACCCCCGCACCAGGAGCAGGACATGGAGCATCTCAAACTCCAAATCAGGCTACTAGGACTCCACCGCCTGTTGGAAGAGGTCGTGTGAATCATGTTACCACTGAGGATGCCCGGGCTGCACCAGACGTCATCCTAGGTAAGCTTCTAGTCAACTCAGCATCTGCCATGGTTTTATTTGGTTCTGGAGCTACTCATTCGTTTGTTTCTCGGAGTTTTGCCGCAAATCATCAGTTAAAAACAATGCCTCTTAAGACTGTTTTATTGGTGCAATCACCTGGTTCGGATTTGAGTACGAACCAAGGCTGCCCCGAAGTTAAGATATTGATCGGAGGTGTAGAATTCCTAGCCAACCTCATTGTCCCAACACCAAGTCTCTAGATGTGATCCTAGGAATGGATTGGCTCTCCAAGAACCAAGCAGTTTTGGATTGTGGAAACAGAGAGATCACATTAACCAGTTCAGATGGAACTAATTTAAAATTTCAAGCTGTTGCAGATCAAACCAAAGGGATAAAAGTTTGTAGTGCCAAAGGAATAAGTTTGGAAGATGTGCCAATTGCCAGAGATTTTCCTAATGTGTTTCCAGATGAGTTTCCCGGGATGCCACCGGATAGAGGCATAGAATTTTTGATTGAGCTAGTTCCTGGAATGCCGCCCATTTGCAAAAGACCGTACAAGATGCCTGCTAATGAGTTAACTGAAGTGAAGAGACAAATTAAAGAGCTGCAAGATCAAGGTTTTGTTAGACTGAGTTCTTCGCCATGGGGAGCCCCAATTCTTCTAGTTGAAAAGAAGGATGGAACTCAGAGGATGTGTGTGGATTATCGTGCTCTCAATGAAGTCACCATCAAGAATAAGTACCCTCTCCCAAGGATTGATGATTTGTTTGACCAGCTTCAAGGAGCAGGAGTGTTCTCAAAAATTGACTTGAGGTCAGGTTACCATCAGATGAAGATTTGTAAAGAGGATATCCCCAAAACAGCTTTTGTGACTCGGTATGGACAATATGAGTATACTGTGATGTCTTTTGGCTTGACTAATGCCCCTGCTTACTTCATGACCCTGATGAACAAAGTATTCATAGAGTATCTAGACAAGTTTGTCATTGTCTTCATCGATGACATTCTGGTCTACTCCAAGCGTGAGGAAGAGCATGAGAATCACTTGTGGAAAGTATTGACAAAGCTAAGAGCACATCAACTCTATGCCAAGTTTAGTAAATGTGAGTTCTGGATGAAAGAAGTTGCTTTCTTAGGTCATGTCATATCAGCAGAAGGAGTCGCTGTTGACCCAGGTAAAGTACGAGATGTGCTCAATTGGGAGTCGCCCAAGACGGTAACTCAAGTCAGAAGTTTCCTGGGAATGGCGGGATATTATCGCCGTTTCATAGAAGGTTTTTCCAGAAAAGCCAGACCGCTCACTCAGCTTCTGAAAAAGGAGAAGAAATTTGCTTGGACATCGGAGTGTGAGCGGAGTTTTCAAGAGCTAAAGAAGTGTTTAACAACTGCCCCAATACTTATTTTCCCAGATATCAGGAAGGATTTTGAGATATTCTGCGATGCATCCTGTCAAGGACTCGGTTGTGTGCTGATGCAAGATAAAAAGGTTGTGGTATATGCTTCACGTCAATTAAGGCCACATGAAGTCAACTATCTGACCCATGATTTGGAATTAGCAGCCGTAGTGCATGCTTTAAAGATTTGGCGCCATTACCTCATCGGTAATCGCTGTGAGGTTTATACGGATCACAAGAGCCTGAAGTACATTTTTACCTAGGCTGATCTCAATATGAGGCAAAGAAGATGGTTGGAATTGATCAAAGATTATGACATTGGTATTCATTATCATCCGGGCAAAGCCAATGTTGTAGCTGATGCTTTGAGTAGAAAAAGTTACTGTAATACTCTGATGATTAAAGAAAGTCAGCCAGTTCTCTATGAGGAATTTCAGAAGCTCAGTCTGGAAGTGGTTGAAGAAGGATTTTTGGCTACTTTGGAAGTGCGTCCAACATTGGAAGATCAGATTCGAGAAGCCCAAGTTGATGATGCTGATATCAAAGAGATTAAGAGTAATATGAAGAAAGGAAAAGCCCCAGGTTTCACTGAAGATGAGAAGGGTACTATTTGGTATGAGAGTCGCATTTGTGTACCTGATCAGAAAGAGCTTAAGGAGTTGCTACTTAAAGAAGCGCATGAGACTCTGTATTCCATTCACCCTGGGAGTACCAAGATGTATCAAGATCTCAAGGAAAGGTATTGGTGGCCTAGTATGAAGCGTGAGCTTGCAGAGTATGTTGCTCTTTGTGATGTCTGTCAGAAGGTCCAAGCAGAGCATCAAAGACCAGCAGGGTTGCTTCGGCCATTGAAAATTCCCGAGTGGAAGTGGGAAGAAATTGGTATGGATTTTATTACCGGACTTCCTAAGACCCAAGCAGGTTATGATTCGATCTGGGTGATAGTGGATCGATTGACTAAGGTAGCTCATTTTATTCCAGTTAAGACTACCTACACCGGAGATAAATTAGCAGAATTATATATGTCAAGGATTGTTAACCTTCATGGAGTGCCTAAGAAGATAGTCTCCGATAGAGGAACCCAGTTTACTTCTCGGTTTTGGCAAAGTTTGCATGAAGCTATGGGAACTCATCTCAGGTTCAGTACTGCCTATCACCCTCAAACTGATGGATAGACAGAGCGAGTGAATCAGATTCTTGAGGACATGTTAAGAGCCTGTGCTTTGACCTATGGAGCTAAGTGGGACAAGTGTTTGCTTTATGCGGAGTTTTCTTACAACAATAGCTATCAAGCCAGCCTGCAAATGTCTCCTTTTGAAGCCTTATATAGAAGAAAGTGCAGAACCCCTCTCAATTGGAAGTAGACTAGAGAAAGACAGTTATTTGGTCCTGCCATACTGCAAGAAGCCGAAGAGCAAGTGCAGTTAATTCGACACAAGTTAAAGATAGCTCAAAGTAGACAGAAGAGTTATGCAGATAATCGTCGCCGAGATTTGAGTTTCGAGCCCAATGATTATGTGTATCTTAGAGTCACCCCTCTAAAAGGAGTTAAGAGATTTCAAGTAAAAGGAAAGCTTGCCCCTAGGTATGTGGGACCATTCAAAGTCTTGGAACGAAGAGGAGAAGTTGCTTACAAGCTCGAGTTGCCTCAGTCTTTCGCTGGAATCCATGATGTGTTCCACGTGTCGCAGTTGAAGAAGTGCCTGCGAGTGCCAGAAGAACAGATGCCGTTGGAAGCCATCGACTTGCAAGAAGATCTCACCTACAAGGAGCAGCCAGTGAAGATTTTGGATGTTGCAGAACGCATCATGAGAAGCAAGATCATCCATTTTTGTAAAGTCCAGTGGAGCAATCATTCAAAAGAAGAAGCCACCTAGGAGCGAGAAGAGGATCTGAAGTCCGAGTTTCCCCCCCTATTCTCTGGCCAGTCTGAATCTCGGGGTCGAGATTCCATTTAAGGGGGGAGGTTTGTAACATCCCAAAATTTGAGTTTTGGGATGTTTAAAAATCAAATTGAACCATTTGCATTTTCTTGAAATTTATTGAAGCTTAATATGAATTTTCTAATAATTAAAAGATTTAATTTGGTTAACCTATGCATCAAATTAAAGCTTTCCAATTTTTATTGGGTTCCTTGTGCTCCAAGGCATTTTTCTGTATTTTTGGAGATTTTTATGAATTTATTTGGTATTTATTTGAATTTATTTGGAGTTATTTGAATTTTTGGATTTAATTAAATTCGAAAAATGGTTTTTATTTCAAAAATCTCTCGGGCCGAATTTGCCCGGCCCAATTCCTATTCCCCATGAGCGCCCTGCTTTCGCCCAACCTCATCAAAACCCTAGCTTAAGACGCCTCTTAGGCGTTGGATGTCGATCCCACGGTCAAACCTCACCCACATCACCAAGAGCGCCGCAGACGTTCGATCCATGACGCGTGTGCGGCTGAGATTCAACCACGTCGCCCGCGCCGTTGTCGCTTCGTGAACTAGAGCGCCGCCGCCCGTTCCTATTCATCGGCCGCGTCGTCGTTTCGGCGTCCGTGCCGTTCCGCCTCCCGAGGCTATAAAAGTAGCCGTCGTCTCTAGCCCGAGGTTCGCCACTTCCTTCCGCACTCGCCGCCCTACCACTCGCCGCCCAAGACCCTGCCGTCGAGGAGAACGAGCTCGCCGAAGTATCGCCTCCTCCCGAGACTTTCCGCCGTCGTTTTCTTCCGCTCCGGTCATCCTCCGCCGTCGCCGCTTGCACGATCGAACTAGTCGCGTCGCCTCTCATCAGCGGCGCACACCCAAAGCCTTGCAAGCTCAGAAGTCGGCCAGAGGGCTTTCAGACTCGCCACATTGTTGGTCGCTGAAGCAAAACGAATGACGACTTCAATTCGCCGCCGCTGGGTGAGGATAAGTATCCCAGCTTCGAAGCGCTTGAAGGACCTCGAGCCGTCAAGAACATGACCTGTGGTTTTTCTTCTCGACCGGGGCTTGCAGAGTGTCATGATGCTCGCTTCACCACAAAGTCGGCGAGTACTTGGCGACTTTATGGTCGTCGCGCTTACACGACCGGACGCCGAACGCCGCGAGTTCCATGGCCCACTTTACATTCGTCCGCCACCACCCGGTTCTCAGATGTCTCCGAGCGGAAGCCGCCGACGCACCACTTTAATGTGCCTCGAAGTAGTGCCGAAGCTTGCGCGAGGCCATGAGAAGAGCATATAAAAGCTTTTGTACCAAGGGTAGCGCCTTCGGGCCGCAGACTCGGCCGACGAATAAATGGGGTGTTCTTGGATCTGCTATTTCTTCACTTTCGATCTCGCTATTTCTGGGCAAAGACGCCGAGGGCCAAGGCTTTGGTCTCGCAGCCATGCGCCGCTGGTGTCGCCAAGACGGTGATGACGCCATGGTCGGCAGTTTATGCATCGATGGCTATAGTGGTTGGCTGCCATGAACTTGACCAGGCCCGCCCGAGGATGGCGTTAGGGGAGGTCGCCTCGACCACCTCAAAGGTGATCAACTCCGTGCGGAAGTTGTCGAGTCACCAAGGTGACGGTAAACGACCGCCCTAAGGGGTGGTCGAGCTCCTGGGACTATCCCAAAGAATGGTATGGTGATGCTCTTGACCTTCGACCGGGAATCAGATTCTGGCCGAGGCGCCCACCAGAATAAGTTAAGAGAGCCGCCGCCATCGACCATGACACGATCGATCGTGGTGTTGCTTATGGTCGGGTCACGACCAAGGCGGTCTTCGTCATCCTTCGGAGCACGGCATCTCACCCGCCCATCGAGAAGGCGCCCATTTTATTCTCGCTAAGCCTCGCAGTTCGCAGTGTCGTGGGCCGCACGCCCTATGGAATAGGCGCACTTTGACTCATTATATCCCGCGCGACCTTCGGCTCCCCGCGGTCGCATCGGCTCGCCGAATCGGGCGCTCTGGGTCTGGCCGGGCTGGGTTCTTCGCCTCGGGAGGTCGACCTTGGCGAGGCTTAGAGTCCTCCCAGCTCGGCCGACTCGAGGACCTCGCTACCGCCATCCGCCGAGACGATCACCATGCAGCCTCGCCGCCAAGGCGCGCTTTGAGGTGGCGCTTGGTTTGGCGCCGAGTTGGACGGCCTGCCTTCGTTTGATCTGCTATTTCTTGGTCGAAGTCGCTTCCAACGGACGGCATCGTCTGCCGCGTCACAGCACTGCTCCGCCATGCGAAGAGCTTGTTGACGCCGAGCCTCATCGGATCTCTGCTATTTCGTGAGACGCCGATCGCGACCTCGAACTTGAAGGCTTTGATAACGGCCTCGCCGTAAATGCTCGATCGTTCTCGTGGACGGCGCCAATTGCCGACGATCGGGATCGCCAACCGCAAGAAGTGAGGTAGGGGTAGAACGTTAAGGACCCGAGCAAATGCTTTCACTCTAACGGAGGAAGCTAGCGGACGTGAGGATGGTGGGAGCTGGGCGACAACGAACACGAGACACAAGTTTTATATCGTTCGAGCCCCGCGAAGGTAATGACTCTATTCCGCCGCTTTTGCGGCGGTGACTTTCTTGTTATGTGGGTGTATGCGAGCAGTGTTTACAACTCAAGATAGTAGTGAAGATCCCTAGCTCGAGCCGCCGTGTTGCCTCTCCTCCTTGAGCTCATGCATCCTTGGTCTTTATATCCCTTCGCACGAATCTGCCGGGAGAAACCTGCGGATCGTGGGTTTTCCGCTTCCGCCTGATCCGCCGCCCATTCATCGTATCCCTCGTCGTCTTCTTCACGGCCGGTGAGTGCGCCGCCGACCTCACCGTCGATTCGCAACGCTCAACCTCAACCGCCCGATCGTCAACCGAGGCACCAGATTGAGCCACGTCCCTGCCGCCGCTCCCTTGCTCCGTCGCCGTCGATCTGATCTCTGTCACCAGATGCTTTCCACGTGGCCATCTCGAGCCATGCTCCGTCAGTCGCGCCGCGTCAGCGCCCCGTCGGCTACACCTCAGCCCTAAACGCCGTGTGGTCTTCCCCGTGGGCCGGTCTACCGCGTCGCCCTGCCGTCGCCTCTGTGCTCCCGGTTCACGGTGGGCCGAGTCTCTGACTCGTGGGTCCCACTTGTCAGCCGAAAATTCTTTTCCCTTTTCTGATTTTCCGAAAAACCCAAAAAAATCCCAGCCAATAGCATGTTGCCACGTGTCACCCCAGGGGATTTTCTCTAAATTAAATCTTCCGAAAGCCCGTTCTCGCTCATACGAACTCCGATTGAGCCGATTCAAATTTCTAAATTTTTGTAAAATCAAGCTCTACATTCCAGAACCATTTATTTTCATATTTGAGCATGTTTGTGTCTTTGTTTTGTATTTATTTGGTTTCATTGCTTTATTTTCCGGTAGACGCAAATTCCGAAGGAGCGAACGGAGATTTCGAGGACCAAGATTCAGCGCTTGAACAGCAAGGCAAGTCGTAGTCCTTTGATCATATTGAATCCATGATTGCAAAAGTAATTTATTTTATACAATTGCATGCTATTTGTGTATCAATGCTTAGTTTTGGGAGTAGCTATTCACCTGATTGACATTATGCCACCTTGATTATTGAAATGTCATATACCCATTGTTAACCCTAGGTTGGGACATTATTAGTTGGACATGATCATAGTACCGACATGGGGATTATCATAGCTATGCTTAGCCATGCTTAGTTGTCCGATGGGATCCATTTCACCTGTGAACTAATATTAATCTTGACTTAATGAGATATTGAATTGTGGTTGTTGACCACTGTTGTAAAACTTGTTGTACCATGGTAGGGGATGCCATTGGTCCTGTTTGAACAAAATGTTTTTCCTCGGGCAAGTGATCGTGCAGTAAAGGGGGTGTTGTCTAGCACATTGGGATGTGGCTGTCTTGCCTGAGACAATTTAAGGACTTAATCTTGTGCGCCATTGAACTGGGCCTAACCGTGCAACCACAAGTCTGGTATGGGACAGACCTAGCTGATTAATTTGCATCGTTTACTCTTGAGTACTGCCAATTGGATGTGTGGGTTCCGGGATGGACGGGTAGATTCACATGGCTCAAGAGGGGGCCCCGAGGGGCGAAACCTTAGAGGGCAGTACCGAGTTTAGACGTGCATTGTAAAGGCTTTGTCATGATATCTCTGCGACACACCAAAGGAAGTGTGTTAATATCGATTGCACTAAGAGATGTTCATGTCTTGTGGGTAAAGCCGCATAACCTTTGCGAGTGTAAAACTATTGAATAGCCGTGTCGCGGTCATGGACAAGCAGGGATTTCACACGGGTATCTGATGTTTCTTGAAATGTGGAATTGTTGGATTGTGAACGGGGAGTTCACTGTTGTTTTTGTTGTCTCAAGCTATACTGTTGAATTGTGTGGTTGATACTTGTTTCGAATGATGTAGGGTGATTCCTCGCCATTCTGTTCATGTTGTCTACCATTGATTTACCAGTTATTTATTATTGTTTTATCAATCTGCCTTCAATCTATTTATTGTATTCAAATTCAAGTTATTGCTTTATGCAAATGAACCATATGACTATCCTTTGTCAAGCTGTGCATGAATATATTGCATCATTTCCCTACGGCTTGTTGAGTACGTTGTGTACTCACGGCTTTACGCCCCTGTTGTTCAGTTGCTAAGGAATGACCAGGGAATGAATATCAAGAGGAGGAGTACTATGAAGACTACGTGGACTAGGAAGGCGTTCCCCAGACGATTGCCTGTGGCATGTCGAATGGCCTAAATTATTATGTTTCTGCTGCAACAGTTTCATTTGTTTCTTAAGCCAAGAGGCATTGGTGTATGAACCTTGACCATAAGGTCGTTTGCTTTATTCAATAACAGTTTGCTTCTTCTTAGTTATTTCGATGTATGGAATGATATGTCATCTATGTTTTCACTGTATGCACTAGCGTGATTCTGGACTAGTGCAGTATACACAGAGGGTTTCGGATTTGCATATCCGGGTCCCGACAAATGACAAATCAGATAAGGGAAGAAGCAATTCATAATAGAAAAGTAAAGGTAAAGGGCTAGAGACTTCCAAAAGTAAGGCTACAAATCCTGAATAATCCTGTTTTAGGTATGAATGCATTGGCCATTGGTCATGCAACTATTGCATTCCGAAGTATGTGGTAGACCTTTACACAAAATCCACTAAAAAGTCAATAAGATCTGGGGTAAACAATGTTGTATCATACTTTACCGGTCAACCTGTTGTTGACACGGGAGCTGAGAAGTGTGATAACATTAGTCTCTTAAGTATTCCTTCATTTTGCTAGTCGATGTCGCATATTCCTTATAAGTCTCCTCATCAGTTTAGCCCTAGTTCCTGAATGAATATTTGGTCTACGCTCCTGTTGAGCGATTATCATTTAAGATTGAATAAATAGTTATTTTCAGATATTTGTTTAATTGTGCTATGTTTTGTTCTATATTCTACAATTTGTTCATGATGTAACAATTGTTTGATTGATAAATCATACTTCTAATATAGAACAAAGTATAATCCGGCAGCGACGGAGAAAATCTGTCTAGAAGAGAGTTATACCGCACTAAATGAATTAAAAATATTACGACTATCACCAGAAGCGATATTCTCTTAGTTGGCACTAGAAGAATGCCAGATTATACCCTGAGTCCAGTCGTACTCCATAAAGTTTTAAAGACATTTGTTTGGATCGTTTTCATATGGAGACAAAGATTGAGGATGGTACAGAATACCTACTCATGACTAAATTTAAAGGGTATAATAAACGTGTGGTAAAAAAGCTTCATTCTTTCCCCTCCGGATTATACTGTGCACATATAAAATCTGAAGTTTATGTTGCGATAAAAACCCAGAAATATTTAAGATCTAGCAGATCGACTGGGTTATCCTAAGTTGAATATGAATAATTAATAATTCTGCTGGCCATAGCATAAAAACTTTTCAAGACCTGAAGATTTCTTATGCCCTGTTTGTGATATAGGAAAGCTTATAGTTATATCTTCTTACCTGAAAGTTAGAGAAGAATCACTGAATTTCCTGAAGAAAATTCAAGGTGATATCTGTGGACCTGTTCAGCCCCTGTTGGGCCCCTTTTAAAGAAATTTTATAGTACTGATAGATGCTTCTACTAGGTGGTCCTATGTATCTCTTATCTACTAGAAACCATGCTTCTGCCAAAATTAATTACCCAAATTATTAAGTTAAGAGCCTACTTTCCAGAAGAAAGGATTAAGTCTATTTGAATGGACATTACTAACGAGTTTATCTCAGAGCATTTAATGATTATTGTATGGCTCTGGGAATTAATGTAGAGCATCTCTTACCCTATGTCCACACTCAAAATGGCCTTGCAGAGTCATTATATTAAAAGAACAAACTTATTGCTTAGCCGCTCTTGCAGAATGTAGGCTTCACATCAGTTGTTGGGGCCACGCAGTGCTGCATACTACAGAAATAATTCAACTCAGACCAAGTGCACATTATGAATTTTCCCCGTTGCAGATAGTGCGTGGAAAAGATTTAAGTATTTCCCATCTGCGAAAATCTGGTTGTGCTGTATACATGCCAATCTCTCCACCACAGCATACCACCATAGGACCTCACCAGAAGTTGAGGATCTATGTAGGTTATGAATCTCCGTCATGTATTAAAATACCTAGAGCCTACGACAGGGGATCCGTACATGGCTCGGTACGCTGATCGTACTAAGGACATTCTTTCGGCATTAGGGGGAGATAAGTACCACATTAGAGAATGCCGAGTCCTTAGATCCACGCACTAAAGAGACCGAACTTGAAGTTCGAAGGATAATAAATCTGCAATAAATAAGCTAATAATTTGCCAAATACCTTCACTGATCATAAGGGAGTGAAAAGATCTCATATACCTGCAGTATATACACCTGAAAGAGTGGAAATACCCTAGAAGGATATTGAACCAACTCTTGACCCTCATGATAAGAAGAGGGGGGGCCTCTAGGTGCACGGGACTCAATTCCGCGGAGATGTCCGTAGAAGTAGAGAACCGAACAGATGAGAACACTACCCATGACAGTTGAAGAAGCTCAACCTGATGTTGAGAAAATCCCTGAAGTGAGCCATCCTGAAGATGGTAACATCCCTGAAATGATCCATCCTGAAGATGATAACCCCAGCGTATATTTGCGCACACAATCCCATGCTGGGAAGTCGGAACACCCAGACTCCATCATTGTGGGAAATCACGAGGAGCTAGAAGAAATTAATATAGAGATATCCCTAAAGCGATGCAAGAGAATTGTATGAAAGAAAGACTACATTTGTCGACATATATTTTGCCTCTAAAATTGCTAAAAGCTGGATCCAGAACCAAAGTCCATAGCAGAGTGCCAGAAGCGCTCAGAAAGGGTCAAATGAAAAGAAGCAATTGAGGCAGCGCTCGCTTAATAAGAGGAAAGTTTTTGGTCCTATTGACCGAACATCTCCTAAAGTGTTCCCTGTAGGATCCATGGGTTTTTCATCCGGAAGAGAAATGGAAATACCTAGGTGGTGAGATATAAAGCGAGGCTTGTAGCACAAGGGTTCACGCAGAGACCCAGCATCGATTACGATGAAACCTATTTCTCCTGTAATGAGTGGAATAACGTTCCAAAATTTAATATTAATGGCAGCAAGCTTATATTTAACAATGCAGTTGATAGATATAGTGACCGCATATTTATATGAGTCACTGGATACGAATATTTATATGAGAATCCCTGAAGGAGTTAAAATTCTGGATCCTAATAATCACAACATATATAGTGTCAAACCGAAGAGATCGCTATATGAATTAAAATAGTCGGGGAGAATGTGGTATAACCGACTTAGTGAGTTCCTCCAGAAGAAGGAATATTGTCCCTGTGTGTTCATAAAGGAATCCCAGAATGGATTTTGTATCATCTCAGTATATGTCGATGATCTGAATATCATCGGAACTGCAGAGGAGATAAAGGGAGCAAGTGCTTACCTTATGATGGAGTTTTGAGATGAAAAATTTGGATAAAACCAAAATTTTGCTTAGGCCTGCAACTAGAGCATTTCCTAGAAGGAATCTTTGTACACCAGTCTTCCTATACCCAGAAGGTGTTAGAAAAGTTCTATATGGATAAATCATATCCTTTGAACCCTCCATGGTTGTAAGATCCCTTGAAGGGGATAAAGACCCTTTAAGATCAAGGATGAAAAATGAGAAAGTCTTAGGACCTAAAGTCCCATACTAATGTATCTTGCGAATTGCATAAGGCTTGATATTGCATTCGTAGTGAATTTGCTAGCATGATACAGTGCAGTCCCATCCAGAAAACATTGGGCTGGTGCCAAGACTTTACTCAAATACCTCCAAGGTACTCAAGATTTTGAATTGTTTTTCCAAAAGAACCAAGACTTGACTATGGCGGGATATATGAATGTTGGCTATCTGTTTGATCTCCACAGTGCCAAATCATAGACTGGTTTTGCATTTCTCTGCGGTGGAATAGCCGTTGCTTGGCGGTCTTATAAGCAGACCTTGGTAGCTATCTCTACCAACCACTCAGAGATTATAGTTTTATATGAAGCCTCACGTGAATGTGTTTGGCTAAGTCGCGTGATTAGCCATATCTAGAAGTCATGTGGTCTTTATACCATCGACCCCCCCATAATTATCATGAAGATAATACTGCTTGTATTGCACAACTACAAATGGGTTATGTAAAGAGCGATATCATGAAGAATATTGCTCCTAAACTTTTCTATCCTCACGAACTCCAGAAGAACGATGAGGTAAAGATTGTTCAAACTAAATCATGTGAAAATCTTGCAGATTTATTCACTGAGCCTTTGCCTAAATCCACATTTCAAAGATGTGTTAAAAGGTATTAGAATGAGAAGACTTAGAAATATACAAAGTTTAGGGAGAGTAAACCCTTGAACCATAACCTTTATGGTGATTCTGAATATCCTAACATAAATCCAGAAGATTATAAGTTGTACTCTTTTTCCCTGAGTGAGTTTTCCTGAAGTTTCTCACATAAAGGTTTTAACGAGGCAACTAGTGCAATATAAAGTGCGAGTGCAATGTACTCTTTTCTCCATCTCTTTTTTTTCCACTGGGTTTTTGAGTGGAGTTTTTAACAAGACATATGTATTACGCGGTATTCGCCCAAGGGGAGTGTTATGAGATAAGGTTTTCATCACCGTTTCGGTTACAGTCTATCTCTTATGTGTGGGCGAATCCGAACTTATCTCTTGCCAGTTTTTCTATGTATTGGGCATCCCCCTTGTACGAGAATCAATCTAATAAAGTGAGAGAGTTCCACCTTATATTCTGTGTGCTCTCTATTTCAATTCTTGTGATTTTGTTGGCGCTTCGTTGATTGATCGTGAGTGAACGATTACGTTTTACAACAAAAATAACCTTATTGTACTTACTCTTCAAGTCAAGTTTGCAAATGAAACTCCACACACCCGATCAAATTGTGCTGACTACTTGATTACTCGTCCCGAGCAGAGGCGTTAGTATGGACTCATCTCGACTGACTCGGCTTGTGAAAGTTAACGCGCCGA
This sequence comes from Guadua angustifolia, assembly GCA_036346375.1. Taxonomy (NCBI): domain Eukaryota; kingdom Viridiplantae; phylum Streptophyta; class Magnoliopsida; order Poales; family Poaceae; genus Guadua; species Guadua angustifolia. The sequence goes on along the minus strand of CM070516.1, from coordinate 23,407,747 downwards.
GCCTCTTTAAACAAGCTGCTCATTACGTCACTTATGGTCTTTTGAATTATTGGGATGTGTTTACTGTACCGTGAGCTAGGCACCGTTCAAATAGCCCTCTGAACTATACGAAACTACCAATATAACCCTTGTGTTCCGAAGGCGGTCTAGCCACCGCGGCGAATGATGTGACTAGCGACGTGGAGATGACTCGGTTGGTGAAATTTAAAACACATCACAAAAATGGGACCCGCAAGTCAATGAGTGAACATCCTCCTTCCTCCTCTATTGTTCCCCTCTCCCACTCCAAGTCGGCTGAGGCTCATGAACGAGTCAAGTTTGAACTAGTCATCATATATATACCAGTTGTGAATCTATGTATCTATGGTTTGTGCAATGCATGTGCACGGGGCGCCATCATACGCAGGGGCGGAGCCAGGATTTCGGGTTAGGGGGGACCACGTGGACCAACTAAAAATTATTGTAGTATCCATCAAAAAATATCATAGCAATATCGATACATTTAAATTTAAAAATAGCATAACCACATGTCCACATAAGAAAAATATGACATTTTTTTAGAATAAGAAACTTACATCTCTATTAACTTAAATTTAGTTCTACGACTACCTAGAAAATCATACAAGTCAATAAGTTCATATGAACTAATTTTCGCTGCTAGTTCTTTTTCAATGTAAACTATCATGCAATGTCGAAAATAGTCATCTCCTATTTTATTTAAAAGGTAGGTCTTGACAAGTTTCATAACTGAAAATACTCGCTCTGTGGTTGCTGTTGACACCGGAAGAGTTATGACCAATAGTAACAGTCTATCAACCATTGAATAATGGGAAGGTTTTCCTGTTTTATATAGTCCATTTGTTAAGTTAGCAAGAGAAATTAAACATTGCATGCATCAAGTTGAGAAAAATAGAAACTTTCCCTGTGTTGGAAATGGACTAGACCTTTATTTGCTGTTTGTTAATGCTAACCACTATTAATTACTATCACCTAAACCTTATTTTAATTGAGGGGGGCCAGGCCCCTACCAGCCCCCCCTTCCCTCCGCCCCTGAGATTCATACGTGCGTCTTCCATCTGACGGGCAAAAGACCAGTTTGTTGACTTCACTACTACAGAATAGGTCATCACTGCCGGTTCGTCCACGCCATTACTGCCGGTTATGGGCGCCGGCAGTGATTGGTCGGCAGTGATACGCGGGGTTATCATTGGCTCAGAACGGCGGTGATAATATATATCACTGCCGGTTCATTATACAACCGGCAGTGATATTCGAATATCTCTGCCGGTTTACACTAGCATCCGGCAGTGATACTCGACTATCTCTGCCGGTTCAACCTAGAATCCGGTAGTGATATATGTATATCTCTGCCGGCTTATCTGATTTAACCGGCGGTGATTCGTGTATATCACTGCCGGTTCCTAGATGAACCGGCAGTGACAACCGAATTCAAAGCAGGTTCAAATTCAATACATATGAGGACTTACAAAAACTCTTTTTGTAAGTCCTCATATGTATTGAATTTGAACCCGCAATTTTATACATAGGTAGAGTAATCTATGAAGTACATCTACAAAATTTTTCGAGTTTTCGTGACTTTTATTAGTTGGTGTGCACGATGTGTACACGGAAGGCTGTGTGCACATGATATGTTGCCTTCAAATATATAGTATATGAAGCGTCGTTAGATCATAATTAAAATATATTAAAGCATCACAATATTTAGTTTTTACAATTAATAGTCTGTTCACAAATGTAGTGTGAGTACATCTCGCTCACTTTAGATCGTAGCTTCCGTCGTGGAACTCGCCTTTGGATCGATGACATGTTCACAATGAATCGGCGATATGCTCTTGAATTGCTAAAATTTCTTTCGACAAGAATCGATTGGTTCTCAACTTAGAGCTATTGTTATTGAAGAAAAGAGAAATTTAATTAATGATGATAGATGTTAAATGAAAGAAAAGTAGGCATGAATGTGTAATTATATACCATGTCTTCGTTATAGCCGATATCTTCGTGACAATTGCATGTAAATTTGTACATACGTAGTATGCGATAAACTATTTCCTTGTCCTGTCTCATGCATGGAAAGTCTGTTATTACTTTGAAAGTTGTCTGAGGGAAAATGCGGACCACCTTTCTTGCAATACCGTGTGAATGCTCTGTGAATGATTTTAAATAGTAATTAACCTTAAATACAATAGAATAAAATATTACTAGAGCAATAACATAACGATCGAGTTTACTGCTCATCATCTTCCAAAAATTATGTTCATACTCACGAAGTTCTTTTCTCAACGAGTCCAAGACATAAACCCCGCTAGCTTCTAACTCGATGACGAGGAGGACCCGTGATAACTAGACATATATGTTAACACAGCCTATTAGTCCCACACCGTGTCACGCAAAAATAGTAAAACAATATTAGAAGTAGGGTAATATGTACTGAAAGTTATAGGGTACAAGTACGGAGGTTTTATTTCTCAGCTTGAAGAAAGTCTTAAATAAATAGTCTTCAACAAACTTTGGGTCATCACGGACGAGTGTCTCGTTAACAAGCCCGGATCGAGAAATCCTAAAGCTTCATCCTTATTTTTGCACATAATTGTATCTCCATTCTACATATGTAAAAAGAAGTTAGACATCTGATTGAGCGGTAGAAGAATATACAATAATATAAATAGAGACTTACAAAGTCCACAGTCGACCAAAGGACGTGGCGTCGAGCATCCGCCGGTACAACATATACAATTCGCAGAACTCTAACTGAACATGCCATCCCCATTGTGAAAATCCGAATCTTTGTATTTCATGGGATCGCCCACATACCCTCTTGGCATCGCTGCATGTAATCTTGATGGGCGCCGCAATTTTGTTGTTAGGTTCTCTAAATCTTTTGGGGAGCCATCGGTTGCCCTTAATGTACTTCCGGCTTAGACCTAGCTCGTAATTACGACGTTGTTCAGCTGAGATCTTTTTGAGCTTGCGACATCGGCGCCAAAGACTAGCCATCTTCAAGTTTTGCTTTCTAGAGATGCGCTCGTAGTCCGACATTTTCGAAGGTTGAAGCCCATACTGTCTCTTTGGCTTTTGCCATACTCAAGAAAAACTCCTGCGATTAGCATCGACTTTAGTCTTCTCGGGTGATGGCACCTTTTGGAAGTGAGATGTTACCTCGGCCTTCATTTGCTCTTTGCGTTCTTCTTGATCATATCGGCGGTAATTTTTCTTCGAGGTGTCTTGCCTTCACAGATGACCGAGATTTGGTACAAGACGATCGCGGACTTCGAGATGGTGCCGATGTTCGACTCTTCTTATGTGCCTACCGAGGAGTTGGACTTTTCTGGCCGGTGCCGAGGAGGAGTTGGACTTTTCTGGATGGTGCGGCGGAGGAGTTGGACTTTTCTGGTGGTGCCGGCGGAGGAGTTGGTCCTTTGTGGATGGTGCCGTGGAGGAGTTGGACTTGTCCTAAGCGGTGCCGCGGAGGAGTTGCACTTTTCAGAGGCGGTGTCTGCGTGTGGAGAGTGCGGCTCATCATCGTCGTCGTCGTTATCGGCCTCATCGTCCGAGCGAACATAATCAAGCTCTTGCGCCACGCGAGGAAGCCATGCACGTTTTCTCCAAGTTTGTTTTTTTCGTCCTCGCCAGAATCTCTACCTCCATTTTGCGATATTGTCGGACTACCGTTTACTTCGACCTGGCGAATCCAGTGGTATTAGGCGGCGGTAACCTCTGCGAGGCGCATGGCCAAGCCCCGCCATCACCACCTTGATGGTAATGCCATGTGCGGACAAATGCAGCTTGCACGGTGTCGGTTCTGTGATGTCATCCATCGAAAATGGAGTCGATGCTCTCCGGAATCGTTCGGACACGCAATGCTCTTAAGAACACCGTGGCCGAGGTTCGAGGGTTGTCATCGAGTGGCGGTCGTGAGCTCGAGCTTTGTCTCGCTTGCTCCACAACTTGATCCAGCTTTCGCTCTCTCTTCCTCTAACGCTCTTGCCACAAAGATCTTGTATTTGATTTTGCGTTCATATTCTCTTATTCTTTTCGCCGCTTATGCGACAATGTGTCATCTGGGAAGCCTTCTTTCCACGGCACCAAACCAACTCCTCGGGTGCGCCAGATGCTCCTCGTTACCCAGGCAGCGAATACTCATCATTCTCCTTCGTGGAATGAAAAGCCCTTGGGAAGACTCCCGTGAGCATCGATATTTTCTGCGACACCTCCGGGCTCTATCGCTCCCGGCTCAAGCTGCCATCTTCGAGACAGAAGTCCCCTCCCAAGCAACAAGTGCTTTGATCGTGCGATGAACTTCGGCCGTCGCAGAGTGCGCCCTTGAGGATTAGCTCTTGTTCGCGCCTATCCCATGCAGTATTTTCTTCACGTAGCCACCGATTGCCTAGTGTGTGAGGGTACATATTCTTATCCGTTAGCCTTGTTCTTCGACTCACCGCTCGGGCTTCTTGAAATTCTGTACTCCACAAAGTCCTTCCAAAATTCTCTTATCTTTGGAAACATGTTAAAATTTGGCGTGACATTCTTCTTCACATAGGTCTTATTCAGCTGAGTCTTCCAATTCTTCCAGGATGTGCACATGATACCTAGTGCACGTTTCTTTGCAACCAACTCTGACCCTTGGGGGAAATGGAATACTTGTTTTAGCTTGCCCCATAGCGAGTCCTTCAGGTCATCGGGAACCACCCATTGATCACCTTCGCGGCCGGTCCATGATCTATAGATGATGGGCACGTTATCCCTAGCAAGTACTCCGCAGTTGTCTGTCTGGCGCCAATATGACTTCGGGTATAGCAGGTTCCCCGACTTCCGAGAGCTGGACTATGTTGTGAACGCCCTTAGGCATCTTGTTCGGACCACGACCTGCGCGCCGGCTTTGTTCACCAGACGTTTGAGCCTACAATTGGATCTTGTTATTAGTCGTATGACCCTACAATGTTTTGGGAATCACAACGTACTAATACTTTACCTCGCCCATGTTAGTGGCGTCAGCTTGGTCCATGGCAGTGGCGTCAGCTTGCTCCATGGCGATGGCGTCGACTTGCTCCATATCAATATCCTCAGAGGTTCAAGTAGCAGTTGGGCTACCCACTCCTACCGTGTACATTCGAGGGCCGAACTCCCTCTGGCACTTGTCCCTGATTCGAGGCCATTCCTAGCAATCCAAAATGTTATCACCTCATGCTACAAACATGTGCACATGTAACTTTAAAATGATACTTATACATTAGATGTACTATCACATGATACATATACATCTCGAAATGAAAAAATTCATATATTGTTAAGAATATATTCCACACTAAAATGATTTTAAAAAAAATAAGCCCCTGCAAGTTCAAGAAGTATGGGTGTCACGAGGCGTCCGGTACAGAGAGGTGAAGCCATGAGGAGACATGCTAAGCAGAAATGGACTCATGGACTTAGTCAAGGTGGTTTGTCTTCTTCCAATGAAAAATTACCATGTTCTCCATGATCAATGAAGAAGAGCTCCGAGGAAGCCTAAGGATAGTGGTACGCTGAAGAAGACCAACTTTCCCAAGTCCAAAGCATTTCATGTTCTCCATGATCAATGAAGACGCCTCGTGACACCCATGCTTCTTGAACTTGCAGGGGCTTATTTTTTTTAAACACATACGTTTTTTGTCATACACATAAAATTGTAGGATCAAATTCATTATATATCGAGAGTTACAAACAAGAGAAAATTCTGGCAAGTTTAAACTCTATAAACTTGTCAAAATTTTCTCTTTTTTGTAACTCTCGGTATATAATGAATCTTGAAATTTCATACAACTGCTTACTATTACAATTAGTGGCACAACTATGAACTAAATGAACTACAACTACTTACTATTACAATTAGTGGCACAAAACAAATATTTACAACACATGTATACATCTTTACGAAACAAATATTTACAACACATGCATACATCTTTCAAGAAGATATACAAAGCACCAAATTGAAGTTTACTTTTGGCTGCAATATAAATAACCACAGAGCAAAATGATCAAAACAAGACATGTGCAGATGTGAATTCACAAGGCAACTAGCATAAAGCTCAACTTGTTTATTTTGAGTGTTCTCAGATGTCGGGTTGCCCAAAGGCCCTCCTCGCCACAAGGGACGAGTAATAGACTAATTTGTGACAACCTTACCTTAGTAATAATTGTTAGTCTTCCATAGCATGTAGCTATCCATGAACACATATATGTAAAGATCGATGACAAAGACCACCCCAATGCTTGGACATCACAATTTTCAATAAGTCATGAATATGAGTTTAATAACAGAATTCGGAACCAAGTCTAAGTTTCTAACTCAAAGCATTTGGACTAGCTCACAACTCACAAGACATGGAAGGCCAAATGCCAACTCACAAGCATCATCCACAATTTGGAGGCAACCCCAGATTGCATTATAAAGGTATGCCAATATGTTCCTTGTAAAAAAAGGAAAAGAAAAGAAATGCCTATATGTTTACATCCCACTAGTAGAACATGAGAATAATCTTAGCCATAACAGAATACTGCTAGACGGATGCATAAGAAGAAAATTTTGCTTGACATTTTGTTGAATCAAGTAGCAATACAATGGTGCATGCAAGACTTTGTTCATTATTCCTCTTAAGCATATATATGAGAATATATAATTCACAAACAAGATGTATGACATAAACAAGACAACAGTAACCATGGTTAAGTCATACATAATATGAATTATACCTACTGTCTCAAAGACAATAAAATGAATATGGTGCTCTCAGATTTAGGGTTAGAGTAAAGATTAGAATCTTTACTACAATCATGAATCGGCTAACAATTTATTCTATGCATTAGGCCTTGAACTCTTTTTTTTTAGAGCAAAAAGACATCAAAACATGATGGCCCTGTTTCAATTAAGAAACCAGCACAATGTGTCCAGAAGTGATTACACTCAGCACTAAAGGAATCAAAGACCTACCAGTAATATCTCAAACACCGAAAACCAAAACACCATACATCAATGGCAAAACACAAGCTAATCAGAATTAATGAGTAAGTATCGGTTCAGATTCAAACTAATCAAGTCTGCGCAAGAAGACATAGTGTCTTGGTGACAGACTCTAATAGCATCGAACACGTGAGCTAGCATAACAAGTCTTGCGAGTAAAATATGATTGAGAAAATAACAGGTCTACAGTTCAAGGCCTAAAACAGAGAGATAAATGTTCTGGTCATACTTTTACCCTAGTTCATCACAGAGCAACAAACAGGTAATGAAAATCTGAGATTAGTTGTCACAAATTGTCTATTGCAGTCCCAAATCCTCATCAACACTATACCCACATGCTAGGTCCCCAAGCCAAATGAATTGACTGGCCCCTTAGCATCTGCACATGCACATCTGAAACATTCACAGTCACATTCACAATCACATGCACATTCACATTCACATTCACATTCACATCTGCACATTCACATCTGCACAACCACATTCGCACATCGCAAGAGCAGTACCAAGGCGACGGCGGGGAGACGGTGGGGAGGTCGAGGCGACGGCGGGGAGACGGTGGGGAGGTGAAGGCGACGGTGGGGAGGAGACGCGGCGGTCCGAGGCGAGCGAGGCGACGGCGGCCCGAGTCGAGGCGGCGGCGGGGAGCTCTGACGCGAACCGACGGCGGTGGTCCGAGGCGAGCGAGGCGACGGCGGCCCGAGTCGAGGCGGCGGCGGGGAGCTCTGACGCGAACCGACGGCGGTGGTCCGAGGCGCGGCGGCGTCAGGGAGCTCAGAGGCGACGGCGCTGTAAAAGTGAGAGGAGGGCGCGGGCTAGGGCTAAGGTAAATGAGAGGAAGGCGCGGCGTTTCTATTTATAGTGGTGGAATATCACTGCCGGTTGGTCATACCAACCGGCAGTGATAGTATATCACTGCCGGGCCATTGTACAACCGGCAGTGATAGTGTAATATTACTGCCGGTGCGTTATACAACCGGCAGTGATAGTATAATATTACTGCTGGTCCGTTGTACAACCGGCAGTGATAGTGGAATATTACTGCCGGTCGGTCATACCAACCGGCAGTGATAGTGGAATATTACTGCCGGTCCGTTGTACAACCGGCAGTGATAAGCTCTTTGCCCATGTTCTGTTAAAATTTGTCTTTTTTATTACTCTTAATATAGGACGAATTTGATCATGAAATTTTATATGTAGATGGGGTAAGATGAGATGTACATCCATGATTTTGTTTCAGAATTTTTGGAAACTTTTCTTAGTTGGATTGCAGCAGTAGCATGATTTACTAGCACAGAAAGGAAGTGAACATCATTGCCATTTTCCTAGTTACTTATGAAAGTGAAAATCAGATTGCTAACTTTTTAATTGTTTTAATATTTCTAAAATCAAATAATGCTGTCAAATTGAACAACAAATGATGTCAAATTCGAACAAATTCAAGTGCAGTCAAAATCACAAAAATCCAAATGCAGTAAAACTTTCAATTTGATAGAAAGAAAGCATAACCTCAATTTCCATTATTGCATATATTACAATAATTGTTACATATGAGAAAATAAACATGTCGTTCATACAAAAGAAAGCATACATTTCATTACTACAACTAAGCTACGACTCGACCTTCGTTATGATCGCGGCGTATGTATGTAGCAAATCCTTTGTCTTCCATGGTACTTAGGTCAACGTCCTCTCCAAAAGGGGGAAGCTCATCGAATTGGTTGTACTCTTCCTCGTCGACAACATTCTCAACTCCGACAATCCTTCTTTTTCCTTGAATAACCACGTGGCGTTCCTTGTTAGCCGGCCGATTAAAGAAGATTTGTGTAATAGAATTAGCAAGTACGAATGGTTCTTCTCTGATCCGACGAGTTTGAGGTCCACGGTAGTGATGCCGTACTTGTCGATATTCACGCCGCCGGGAAGTCTGACCCATTGGCACCGAAAGAGAGGGACCTTCAAAGGACCATAGTCAAGCTCCCAAATCTCTTCTATGAATCCGTAGTAGGTTTGCCTATTTCCATTGTTGTCATAGGCATCTATACGGATACCGCTATTTTGATTGGTGCTCTTTTTATCTTGCGCTCTTGTATAAAATGTAAAACCATTTATGTCGTATCCTTGGAATGTCCGAATTGTAGTTGACGGTCCCTGAGCCAACAATTTCAACTGAGTGCAGTCTGTCTCCGTACGCATCATGTGTCTACACAACCAATCGCCGAAATTATCTCTGTGCTCTCTTGCGAGCCAACCCTCTGACCTCCCTGGGTTTGTTTTGGATAGCACGTTCTTGTGCATGTCGACATATGGGGCCACCACAACTGATTGTCCCAAAACTGCGAAATGTGCTTGTGTAAATGCAGCTAGATTGCCAGTACGTACTGATTTCTCGCCTAGTGTCCCTTTCCCCTGTAGCCTTCCCTCATGCCGAGATACAGGCACACCAATCGGTTTGAGATCCATATAATCGACGCAGAACTCAATGACCTCCTCGGTTCCCCAGCCATCGGCAATGCAGCCTTCAGTCGATTTCGGTTACGAACATATTTCTTTATAACCCCCATGAATCTCTCGAATGGGTACATCTGATGTAGAAATACGGGACCAAGAATTCGTATCTCTTTCACAATGTGAACAATGAGATGGACCATAATATCAAAAAAAGATGGAGGAACACATCTCAAGCCCGCATGAGTGTGAACCACGTCTTCCTGCAGCTTGTCTAGTATTAATGGATCGATGGCCTTCTGTGAAATCGCGTTGAAGAATGAACACAACTTGATAATTGGGTCTCGGACTTTCTCTGGCAGAACCCCCCTAATTGCAATTGGTAGCATCTGTGTCATCATCACGTGGCAATCGTGAGACTTCATACCAATTAACTTTAAGTCTTTCATTGAGACTAGTCTCTTTATGTTAGCAGAGTAACCAGACGGAACTTTGATTCCGTGCAAGCATTCGCAAACGCTAATTTTCTCTTTCTTGCTCAAAGTGTAGCAGGCTGCGGGAAGGTACTTTTTGCCTGTATCCATTTCTTCATGATGCAGCTCCTTCCTTAGTTTCATATCTTCGAGGTCCATCCTTGCTTGAAGTGTATCTTTCGTTTTGCCAGGTATGTCCAGTAAGATACCAAGCAAGCTATCACACACGTTCTTCTCTATGTGCATGACGTCGATTGCGTGTCGAACTTCCAGGTGCTGCCAATAAGGTAGGATCCAAAATATTGATTTCTTTTTCCACAAAGGAGCCTTATCCCGGGAAGTCGGAATAGATGTACTGCCGGCACCCTTTCCGTGAATAATTGTAAGGTCCTTTACAGCGGCAAATATCTGTTTCCCAGTCTGATTCTTCGGAGCTAATGCAGTCTCCTTTGTCCCGTCAAAAGCTCTCTTATTATTGCGGTATGGGTGATCCTTACGGAGGAACCTACGATGCCGCATGTAAGCCATTTTTCGGCTGTTCTTCAGCCACCGGCTAGTCAGATCATCCGAGTAATCGGACGATCCGTTGAAGCCTTTTGTCGTCTGCGCCCGACAGTTGCCAAGAGCAGGATAATCATTAATGGTTACAAACAATAATGCCCGTAGGATAAAGTTTTCTCTTTTATACTCATCCCATACCACACACCATCGGTCCACAATATTAGAAGATCTTCAACCAATGGTTTGAGGTACACATCGATATCATTGCCGGGTTGCTCGGCCCTTGGATCAATAGTGGCATCATAATGTACTTTCGCTTCATGCAAAGCCAAGGAGGAAGGTTGTAGATGCATAAAGTCACCGCCAAGTCTTTGTGACGACTACTCATGTTGCCAAAAGGATTCATCCCATCTGTACTCAACCCGAACCTTATATTCCTCACATCATATGCAAAGCGCTTCTTATATTTTCTGTCGATGTTCCTCCATTGCACAGAATCAGCAGGGTGTCTGAGCATTCCATCCTTCTTACGCTCTTCGGCGTGCCATCGTAGCAATTGGGCATGCCTTTTGTTCGCAAACAATCGCTTCAGACGGGGGATTATAGGGAAATACCACACCACCTTACGGGGACACCTCTTCTTCTTACGCCTCACCCCGACATCTTCGTTCTCGATATCGTCGTCGTTGCTCTTATACCGCTTTGCTTTGCAAACAACACAGGCATCCATGTCTGCAAACTCATTGCGATACAATATGCAATCGTTTGGACATGCGTGTATTCTTTGTACTTCCGGTCCCAACAGGCGGACAACTGCTTGGCACGCATGCGTAGTTGAAGGCAACACGTTACCCTCTCGAAGCAAGTCCCCAAGAGACATAACACCAAGAAAGCTCTTATCGGACCAACCATTGCTTGCCTTCAAGCTGCGAGAGCGAAAGCACGGTATGCGACTTCAGTGCTCCTCCTTGCAGCCGGGTACAATGGCGTTGTAGAGTCCTCTACCATCTGTTGGAACTTTTGAAACTCCCTTTCACTCGTGAAGTCCCCTCCCCATCACGCAAAGATTTGATCTAGATCATCTTCGTGGGTATCAACGAACGATCTTCCACCGCCATCATTTCGTTGTCTCCGTCATCTCCATCAATGTGTTGCCCTTCATGTACAATATCATCTTCATCAATGTGTTGCCCTTCATGTACAATATCATCTTCACCGTGCTCAGTCCAACAGGTATAGCCACCTTGAAACCCCTTGAAGCAAGTGTGCACGTCGACTCCATGTTACAAAACATCTTCTCATTTTTGCAATCAACGCATGGACAACACATATAGTCCGCCAGGTTTCTCGACTTGTGTGCCGTAGCCGCATTCAGAAAACAAGTCACACCATTAAAGAACTCTGCACCACGACGGTCCGTGTCATACATCCACCTTCGGTCCATCTACGATTAATTATATCAAACTACATTTCAAAGATATGAACAAACGATATCAAAATAATTTATTCTTTACAGAGTCATGCATTGCTAATTAATTAAAACGATAAACACATTATAAGCACATAACGCAAATAACAATATATAATTGTTAAATGATTAGTTTTACAAATACATCTAGCAATTTTGCCTATATAATACATCAAACCTTTTTCACTATTTAAATATCCATCTAGCATTTTTAATTATTTAGAAGATTTCTTCATTTCATTTTGTTATGTAGCGCTAGCTATTAAATTAAATTAATCTACAACAAATTAACAAGCATATAATTGAATATAAGGATATATTTCTAAATAATTATTTATGTTCCAACTTTCATTATTGCAAAATCCATCTACCATTTCCCATTATTTAAATATTCAACTAGCAATTCTCACTATTTATAATTGATCATCTAGCAATCCTTTACTATTAAAAATCGGCAAGTGAATTATAATTTATTCAATAATTTAGCTACAATATGAATTATAATTTATTCAATAATTTAGCTAGATCTTAATTTGAGAAGATCTGACATAAACTGTTCACACCGCATAATCAGCAATTATCAACATCTATAGCACTCAGTAAAGTAAAATTTTACGACAAATATAACATACATCAAGTCAAGAACCTCGAAAAATTTTAATACAATTTTTCAAAGAAGAACTCCCCAAGATAATACAGCTCCTCTTTGTTTTGCTCGGTCGGAGAAGATGTCGATTCGATGAAAAATATGAACAAAATACTGACACCAAATTTCGGCAGCACCTCTCCAGGAAAAATACACCCGAGCAAAGAGCGCTCCTCTCTTCGCTTCGCGGAAATGTCGGTCGGTGAAGATTGCTATATAAATAGCTTATCACTGCCGGCTCGCCAAGAACCGCAGTGATAAGGTCATATTACGCGGGAAAATACCTTATCACTGCCGGTTCTGTGCAGAACCGGCAGTGATAAGGTCATACTACGCGGGGAAAATTGCGTTGCGCGGGAAAATACATATCACTGCCGGTTGAATATACGAACCGGCAGTAAAATTTAAATATCACTGCCGGCTATAAATTAAACCGGCAGTAATATATCACTGCCGGCTATAGGTATTAACCGGCAGTGATAGTCAGTTATCACTGCCGGTTGGTAATACAAACCGGCAGTGATACTCGAACGTTCCAACTCCCGCGCCAGCCAACCGTCGCGCTTGCCCGTTCCTCTGCCGCGCCAACCGTTGCGCTTCACATTCCTCTGCCAACTGTTGCCCTTCCCATTCTGCCTCTATATAATGCCAGTATTGTTGCATCCAATCCACTCTTGTCACAATCCACACAATCCACTCTTGTTGCAGCCCCCACACAATCCACTTTTGTTGCAACAATGGCACCCCCTAAGAAGCGTGCACGTGTTGGTCAGAGCCCCACTGATCCGTCGCTACAGAAGGAGGAGGAGAAGGAGGAGGAGGTGGAGGCGGAGGAGGAGGAGGAGGAAGAGGAGGCAAAGGCGGAGGAGGACGACGACAGCGATGGCGACGACAGCGACGGCGGCGAGGAACTGCGGCGTTGGGGCAAGACCAACTCCGCCACCGAATCGGATTCGGATGAGAAGGAGGACGAGCACCGCCGCACATCAAGCGGCAGCTCCGGCGACGAGGAGGAGGAGGAGGAGGAGGATGGCAGCACGAGCGAGTTTTGGATATAGGGCTTCGCGCCATTAGACTATTATAATTAGGACTAAATATGTAATGCTGAACAAATTATGCTTTGTAAATGTTATTTTAATTAATACATATCCCGCAAATTACAAATTTGCTTTCATATGTTCTGTTTTTTAACTAATTATGCTTTCATATGTTCTGTTTTTTAACTAATTATGCTTTCATATGTTCTGTTTTTTTAACTAATTATGCTTTCATATGTTCTGTGCGAGATAATTACAATGTTTATTATGTTCTGTACCGAACTAATAGTGGGGAACAGTAATATCACTGTCGGTTCTATAGTAAAACCGGCAGTGAAAATGGTCTTATCACTGCCGGTTTTACTATAGAACCGGCAATAATAAATCACTACCGGTTTTATATATAACCCGGCAGTAATATCTTCTTATCACTGCCGGTTCTCTATTAAACCGGCAATGATATTACCTCCATTGCTGCGAGAAATTAAAACTATTCTTATCACTGCCGATTGAAGTTTGAACCGGCAGTGATAATATTATCACTGCCGGTTGAATTTGGAACCGGCAGTGATAATATTATCACTGCCGGCTCGGACCTACCCGGCAGTGATGGGGGGTCGCGGATGAGGCAGTCTGTAGTAGTGCTTGGTTCCCTTGCACTGCATGCAATGCAATAGAAGCACATTAACTAAGCTCTCGCATCAACGGGTTAATGTGCGTTTCATTCAGCTAGCACAATGTTGACACGTCCAGACTGTCGAGTGCATTGTTCTATAGGTAATCAATTGTGCTTGACATGTTGCTCCAATTTACAGAAGAAATCTCGCATTTTAGAAGTAGAAATCATGATATAGAGTTTTTGATGCATGGTTTTTTTTTTCTAATGTTGTTTTCAAGTGTAAACATCACCCGACAAAGTTAAAGTTTTAGAAATTCGCATAGCTAGCTGAAGAGGATACAGAACACGTGATACATCATATACAGATACAAACCCCTCAGGTAGCAAAACATAGCTACAACTCCGATGGACAGACGTGCGACTCCATGAGAAGCATGAAGGTTTAACGTTAGAATTGGCCTTCAGCATTATCATCTCGGTGTTGGCAACGAGTTGACCGACAACTCGGCGTTGGCACCACCTTTGCTATGGTCGCTGATTTTGTCCCTTGCACGGGCTTCTTCCAGTGCTAAGGCTTCCTTCAGCTGTGCCACCACCGTACTCATCGTTGGCCTTTCATCAGATGCTTCCTTTGTGCACAACAACGCTATGTCGACAACCTTCCAGATTGAATTGAAGTCATACTCTCTGTGAAGCCGTGGATCAACAATTGCCACAATATTGCCCATCTGAACCTTCCCCCTTACGCGTTGCACAATATGCTGATCAGTAGTCTGTGTAATGGGAGCCTCACCTGTTACAATCTCTAGCAAAACCACTCCAAAGCTGAAGACATCACTACTCATCGTGAGTCTGCCGCTAACGTAGTACCTAGATAAGAATAATAAAACCAATGTCATGGTAGCCTGGTGTATATGTAATTAAGTAGAAAATGAAGCAATAAGTCATCTGATCTTTTCTGACAGTGAAGTTATTTTACTTCCTGATAAATAGGGTTTCAAAAAACGATTCAAAATTCGCGGTATGAAAACCGCAAAAATCGCTCAAAAATTGTAAACCGAAGAGTTAAGAAATAAAAAAAATTTTAAAAAAAAATTTCAAAAAATAAAAAACCGTTCAGTTTTCAACGAAAATAGCAGTTTTTTATGAAAAATTGCTCAGTTTTCACGAAAAATTGCTGACCAATTGAATATTCCTTAAAAACGGTTTTGCGAGCGGTTTTTGACGAAAACCACGGGTTTTCAACAGTTTTCGAGCACATAAATTTTTTCAAATTTTTAAAATTTAAAATTTTCTTTTTTTAATTAGACCGGTTTACCAAGCGGTTTTGAATCTCGAACCGCAGCGGTAAGGTTGAAAACCACGGTTTTTGAGCGATTTTCGCCTATTTTTGAAACCCTGCTGATAATATCTTGCTAATTGTTTTTCATAGAATAGGTATCGGAACGAACTGTGGGTCAATGTAGCCTGGAGTTCCAGCAGCAGTAGCAGAAATATGACTTTGTGCGACATCCAGATAAGATTTGGACAATCCAAAATCTGAGATCTTGGCAACCATATTATGCCCTAGAAGAATGTTGTGTGACTTCACATCTCTATGAATTATCGGTAATACACATCCTGTGTGCAAGTAGTCCAAACCTATGCCAAAGATCACATGTTAAACATAGATTTGCACGTGCAATAAAAGATACGGCAAAGATAGATGAAATGTGGTGGTGTCTTCCAAACCACACCTTGGGCAGCTTCAAGTGCAATTCTCACCCGATCATGCCATCTCAATGCTTGAACAATAGTATTTTGTCCTGTTGAACACAAAAGCAGTTTTGTAGTTAAATTTGAGTTGGAACATCAACCAAGCTAGTCTGTTGTAGAGTGAGGATCGATACTAATAAAAGTAGCACATTCTGAAATACAATCCGAGATGAGGCATGATGGCTACAACAATCTAATAATAAACATCATGTAAATCGCTGGCATGTTGCATCATTGCTAATGAACTGAAGACCTAAATAAATAAGGAAAAGTAGTAGGTTATATAAGTAGAACCTTTTATTCTGGAAGGACATTAGTCAAGGAAAAGAAAGATTTAAATTTGAAATTCTCATATTACAAACCTCTTAGATGATCATGAAGGCTTCCATTAGGCATGTACTCATAAACAAGGGCTAAATGTTCCACTTTACTGCAGTAGCCAACCAAGAAAACAAGATACCTATGGTGCACAGTTGTTAAGCTCCTGACCTACAAATGATATCAAACATAATCAAAATCAGACCATTGTTTGAAGTGTTGCTTTACTTCTTGAATCAAATTCAAAGAGTGAACAGGTAATGGGAACATTGTGCCTTTGCATTGGATCTTGCAGAACTTGATCATATCTTGATGGCATGCACTTATTCTAGCTTATCTAATTATCTCTAAGCCATGTGAAAAGTTCCAGGTGGTAGAAATCATCTCAACATGAAAAATATTCCTTTGGGGAATGAAATCTATTCTACAGGAATATAGTAGAGATGAGAATCTATGTTATAATTCTATTTATTGAAATGAAGTACCTCAGCTAAAAACTCAGTCATTCCCTTTCCTATTGCTGATGTTGGAGAACACATCTTGACAGCAACCTGATTACCATCTTCTAATTGGCCATGGAAAACAGGCCCGAACCCTCCTTCACCAATGCACACTGAGAAATTATTTGTAATTTTCACCAACTCCTCATATGTGAATTCACGGCTGTCAGGTATGTGTATGTAACTTCTACGATCTTCTTGACTCCGATTATCTGGAACGCGAACACATAGAAGTAGCACATATTAACAAATCATTTGTTTCATCAAAGAAAATGCTGAAAGGTTTTTCTCCCTATATTCCCGTAAAAAGGGGAAATTTTATGATTTGTCAATGCATTCGTTAACATTTCAGGAAGTAATAAAATATATATACCTTTCTTTCTGTAGAGATAATACACCAGAAAAGTAGATACCAGTTGTACGACAATCACCACTGGGACCACTATGGCAATTGTGCGGAGTACCGTGTTTTTGTGTTCTGGTGATTTCCCATTACATGGATCTCCATTCGTGGTATCGTACCTAAAGGCATGGAAAATATTGTTGCAGCTGAATTGAATGAAAAGACTAACCACAGCAATGTACAAAGGTTGTTTCAAGCAGCCATCAGAATACAAAACAAAGTGAGTTCAACACTCTAACACAGTTGTATTTCGAAACAAATTATTACAGAGATACACTTGGCAGAAAATGGATACACTTGCCAGAAAATGGACTAAAAACTAGAGAGGCACGGTCACGTTCTTATACTAAAGTGCGTTGAAGTTGTCTGTTGTCATCAATAGTAAATTTCTCTGTCATTTCCAAGGTGATTCATTTTGACATTGTAATAGTCAACTATGGAGCAAAAATGCAGGAGCAAAATAAAATTAAAACCTCAAATTGAGCGAGTGTTTTGTGCATAATACTTCTGGGATTGTACCATCAAGACGATTCCCTGATAAATCTCTGCAGAAAAAGAACACAAATTATTTCCTAATTGGTTTACATAGCTCTGCAGTTTTATAAACACCTTGATGATAGGACTTACAGATCAAGGAGGGATGGTAAGTTTGCTAAAGAATCAGGTGCCGATCCTTTTAAATCGTTATATGACAAATTCCTGAAATAGAGTGTGTGAAGCTTACCTCTTATTCTTGGATAGAACATAGAATTGCTAACTTAGCACATAGATAGATAGTAATTCTCACAAGTATTGGAGTGATTTCAACAAGGAAAATTGCTCAGATATTGCACCTTGCAAACCACTGTGGGACAAATCTCTGAAGAAAATGTTGTTGTTAGTGTTAGAGACTAAAAAACTATGTACTAGAGAATTTAGAGCGATAATTTAAATCAGGATAATACCATCACACTTACAAAGATATTACTCTTGATACGGATCCATCGCTTGTACAATTCAAGCCACTCCATGTGTAGGTTTTTGGTAAACATGGGTCACCCATCCAGTTCTTCTTAATTTGATAGTAAGTTTTAATATTCATCATAGCATCAACTAAATACCATGCATAAAAATGAAATAGAAGAAAACATCACACACATTAGCAAACTGTTACCAGAATGTTATTGAGAGCACTATGCACATTGAATGCATATTCATAATAGTAACTTGGTGACGCTGTGTGAATTATCTACGACGTTTCTTTGTCGTATATTCTTCATTTTTGAGGAATCACATAATTATCCCATGATACGAGTGAAGTGCTGGAAATATATGTAGAGTGGGTTGGTACCTCAAGGATGAAAGATTATTAATTTGTTGGTGGTGCACGTATAATATTACACAGAACAATCTTTGAAAATTCATTTGGATATTGTTAGAGCATTTTTCATATGGGAATGAATCCGCAAGAGTAGCCTGTGACCCGTTTTAAAGGATGAATCCGGGTGAATGATGTGCAGCAATAAGTGCGATAAAAGAGTTTTATATATAAACGAAATTGCTAATTTACGGTCCCCGCACCGGTAGGCTTTTGTTTCCTGACCCACCTGCGAACGACACGTCCGTGCATTCTCTGAGCCGTTCAAACGCACAGCGAGCGACTCGAGAAGCAAGAAGCTCTTTGCGCACGGCGCCTGCCTGGACGCCGTCCCGCCGGCTCCCTCCGTACCCGCACGCAACCACCAACATGCATGTCACCGGGAGCTCGCGCCGCCACAGGACCTTACGCGTCGCCACGCCACCGGAGCTTGCTGTTATCATGGGGAGCCCATGCCGCACCGTCGCCCGGGATGGGGGAAGGTAAACCACTATTTTGAATAGACATGAAATCCCTTTAAACAAGATAAAATACTTCCCATATTGAGTTGAAATTCCTTGACTCGAGTTGAATTTGTCCAATTTGAAATTTGCGAGTCGAAAGTTTCCCATTTGAAATTTTCCCGAGTTGAAACTTTTCTCAATTTAAAATCTCCCCGAGTTAAAATTTTCCAATTTGAAAGTTTCGATTTTTTTTTTCACGAGTTAGAATTTTTCCAGTTGAAACCTTCAATTTTGTGTTACAACTGTGAGGAATCAGTAAGAGAGGTGGAGTTATGGTGTTGAAGCAGAGGTAAGTCTGGTGTGGGGAGAGAAAGGAAATAGAAGATGAAGGAGAAATTGACATGTGGCGTTGTAGGACAGAGCTGGCCCTCGTCTACGCTGCTCAAAGTATCACGAGGAGAGAGTCTTTAAGTGAAAGAGAAGTAGGTAAAGGAAAGAGATACTACTATTTATCACAACGAGATAGTGTCCTCATCACATATTCGATGAGGATACCCTCAAATTAGCAATTCTCATATATAAATTTATTTGTTTCTTGAGAGGAGTTTTTTTTTCCTCGTCGTTATCTCTGCCCT
The DNA here is from genome assembly GCA_036346375.1 of Guadua angustifolia. Lineage (NCBI taxonomy): Eukaryota > Viridiplantae > Streptophyta > Magnoliopsida > Poales > Poaceae > Guadua > Guadua angustifolia. The sequence goes on along the minus strand of CM070516.1, from coordinate 23,388,126 downwards.
GTGTTTTCTACGTGTGTGGTATGTATCCTTTGTAACTTCCTTCACAGTTATTCTGCAAATTCTTGGCTGAGTGAATATAGAACAGGTAATGTATATACTTACCATCTCCTGAAATGGTCCTGATGTCATCATGAGGAACTACGTAGTATATCTCGAAAGCACTGAGTATGGGTGGCAGCTCAGAGTTGTTGGTGGCAACGAGGGAGACATTGTAAAAACCATTTCCAGAGGTGTACTGATGAGTGTCATTTGCCCAGGTTGCTAGGAGATAGTTCAGGATGAACGTCTTATTGTGTCCCAGCCACGGGTAGTCATTGTAGTATATGATGAACTTACGCAACCGCTGCTGCTGGAAATCAGTGGCATGCAGGTTGAGGTAGTACGCAGGCTCCTCCATCCAGGTTGGCCAGCCAGTAGGAACCGACCATGAGAAGTTGAGAGGGATAGAGGTGGCAGGTGAGGTGACGGCGGTTTGGAGGACTCTGCTTGGCACCTCAAATACGTCGATTGGGTAGCGCTTAATTGTCCCTGCTGTGGATAGATTGAGCCACCCTGGATTACCTGGCGATGGCCACCACAATCGATCGTATGGATCATCCGGATACCTGAAAATTGAGCGAATGCCTGCGTATTAAAACATTATGATTTGAACTAGGCACAAAATAGCACCTGTAATTCTGTAAAAGTGTCACAAAGTAGAAAGTTCATACCTATATTTTTCACGTGCTAGTGTCGCAATTGGCTATATGAACTACGATGTTGAGACAATCTAATGATGTGGTTGCTACTACAAGTACCTACTTTTCTCAGTAATTTATGATTTATGAAATTAGTGTGTAGGAACCATAACCTAACGTGACAACATGTACAAAAATATATTTTTTTTCTCTATTTATGCATAGTGTGCAATACTTAGTTATATATACCTGCCAGAAAAAATCCTTATCCAAAAGAAAATTAAACTTTTCTCTGGCATGGAGAGTACATCTCGAAATTCGCATGCATGAAAACACAAAAAAGCAAATTACCTACACAGATCGTTTGCACCCATGCTTTGTCGTTCCTGTAGGGCAATAGACTGGTTCGTCATGGCTGCTGGATACAGTGAACTCTTCATGGGCCTCATCTCCAGTGAAGATATGAAAGGAGTTCCCTTGTCAATGTCTATCAAGCAAACTGATACGAAATCCAGCGCGGCCACAACGATCACCTCAGGTGCGTAAATCATGGACATGGTTGCACTAGTGATAATGACTCGGCTCCAGAAATCAAGCCCGATATAAATGTCGAAGACCAGTGGTGAGCTAATAAGATTCTGACGCTTGCCGTCATAGTTTCCGTACATGAACGTTCCTCTTATAAGATATTTCTGACCCTTCGTGACGGAAGAAAATGTGTAGCAATTTCGACCTCCACCAGGGAAACTTCTGAGATTAAGGCCTGACTTGAATTGCTCAGCATCTTGGTATTCTGAAGAAATGTTGTGATTTTCTCCCGTGTCTATGTACCCATCATCTGAAACATATCTGATACTCGTTTTCTCATCCACATAGCTAGAGCCACTGGGAAGGCCGCAATCGATGCTTATAAATCCATCATCTACAAAGTTGTGGAAATGTGTGCCACTTAAGGTTATTATAAGTGAGACATGAAAAGTTTATACCTAAAATGAATTAGCCTAATTGTGAAAAATAGAAGGCAGATTGTTAAATGCCACTTAAAAATGGGGAAGACCGAGAAATGACAGTGTAAGATCACTGGCAGAATCCGTTTGGTTCCTATGGCCCTGCAATTCTCCTGAAATAACTGAAACCGTCGAGAGATAGCAATCCCTTCTACTATGCTTTGTTTTCCAAAATGTCCCCTGCTTGTTACCTCTGTTCTGTTGTGGCAAAGTCAGTTTGTTAGATAGCACGGCATGGATTTTGAATTCTGTGGCTTTTAATTGTGATGCTCAGGGGTGAAAATGACAGTCTCCTCATATACTTTTCAGAGAAAAATGGCCAGTGGAACTTGTATTCAAATATCCTACAGAGAGCAATGGAACTTGTACTTTTTGATCTAGTTTCTATAGTTGTGAATTTCTTACATTTAGAACAAGAGGAATGCAGCAGTCAACAGTTTTATACTTTTCGCTACAATATTTGGTTCTTTTATCAGGTATTCTATCATCCCAGGTCCCAGAACATTTATGTTTAGATAAAATGATTGAAATTAATACTTTGAGACGTTACTTTGGATGGCTTTGTTGCAAGCACATGAAGTTGAGAAATATATGAAGAACAGAGGTTTTTTCTTCTCTTTTTATATATCATCTATTTATAGTGTGTAGATCATTAGTTCAATTTTTTTGGTAGTGAAATGGTCTGATTCAATAGCTACTTGCAGCTTAATAAATTTTGTAGTATTACTTTCTGAATTGCATCATACAAGAGGCCAGATTTGTGTGAGTTATATAGGTCAACTGTTGTTTGTATAGTACGGAAAAGTATTGCAATAGTGTGTGATGTGAAGAATATGTTTGTTGCAGGAGGCACCTGGATAATATCAAGCGAAGTAATTTCCTTTTTTTAAGATGAAGCGAAGCAATGGCCTTTTTAGATGAAGCCAAGTAATTGGCAGAGAGAGAGAGAGGACTCTTTTCTATCCATCTCAAAAAAAAAGACGAAAAAATATAGCAGGAAGCCACGACATTAATTAAGGTCTATTATTTCTGTCCATCTCAAAAAAAGAAAAAAAGAAAAAAAAGTATAGCAGGGAGCCAAGACATTAATTATCTATGCATGATTCACTTGTTTATAATCGATGAAGCATTCAAACATGGTACATACGAGAATAATAAGATGTAGACTCATTACCTAAGGAAGCTGGCTGAGCATATGCATGCAGTACCGCAGTGAAAAAGAGAGCTAATAAAAAAGCTGAAGCACGCCTCATCTAACTATTTTTCTTCCTTTTGTTTTCGTGTGTAAAAATTTATCAACACAGTATGGAGCTCGTATCGAATCGATGAAGGTGGCTCTATTCTTGTTATATATAGGCTACTAGCTAGTAGATGGTATATATACTTATGTGGCCAAAAGCATGCATGCATTATTTGGACTTGGTTGTACTAGTGATATTGAGTCCGTTCCAGAAGTCTAGCCTGCCCAATGCATACGTCGAAGACCATGGTGAGCTAATATGATTCTGACGCTTGTTAAACATAGAACAAACTAGACGTGCTGGGGAAGTCGCGTGTTTCAGCCGTAAAAATTTGTATATTAAACCTTATTTATTATGCAAGATTCGGAACTGCTCGGTTATTAAATGTATTTTTTGTAATTCTTTGTAGCTGACATGTTTTTTATGTGGTTGCCGCTTTTGTGTGGATGGTTAGTTTTATACGAACAGAGCCGTCACTTAAGTTTTTCTTGAGTTTTATAAATGCTCTGCAACCTATCCTCTTAGAGATTTTGTTACGTTCACATGCTTTCTCCGACATATAGTACAGATGTCGCAACACGACTCTCTAACTGTTTCTTTGTCCTGTCTTTCCGAACACCGAAACCAGCGTGGCGTGCGTAACAACAGTAGAAATCGTATGCTTCAATCTCATTATCAAAACACTGGTAGAGCTGCGGAACCATGTAGTTCGGAATTTCTTGACCCTAATATAGTAAATTTTCTCAGTAAGTATATTAAAATGTTGACATAATAGTTGTAAATTTTCTACGAATGCACCAAATTAAAACACCGAAGTACGGAAGTAAAACGCATGCACATACAAAAGATAAAATACTGTGTAATTGACATTACGCCATCGGTAAAACAACTCACGTGAATGTATATCTGGTCAGTAGCTGGAGTTCTCAAATTGGATGTACAAACTGATGGCGATGGTGTTTGTATCGACGTACGCAGAAGAGGATCCCGAACGGTGGGAGGACTTACACCAGCGGCATTGCATCTACTACTACTATGGCGGGTTGCATGGATGGTCTTTCCGATTAGTGCTCGCCGTTCAAAGGACTCCAATTTATCTGATTGTTGGTGGATTGGTCGTTTCCGCCTCAGTACGCAGAAAATTACCAGACGTAGTTTTACATCTGATAAGAGGACAGGAAAAGTAATTGCCTTTTTTAGATGAAGCCAAGTAATTGCCAGAGAGACAGAGAGAGGACTATTTTCCTCCAAAAATAATGAACAAAAAAATATAGCAGGAAGCCAAGACATTAATTGAGGACAATTTTTTATTTCCATCTAAAAAAATGTAAAAAAAAGTATAGCAGGGAGCCAAAATATTAATTATCTATGCATGATTCACTTGTTTATAAACGATGAAGCATTCAAACATGGTACATATGAGAATAATAAGATGTAGACAAGAACCTAAGGATGCTGGCTGAGTATGGAGCTCGTATCGAATCGATGAAGGTGAGGCCAATAGCATGCATGCATTTTTACTATCTGGACCGAACCTAAAGGCTAAAGCTAAGTGGGAACGATTCCTTGTTCAAAACTTCAAAGCACTGTAAAGTCGCCCAACTATCGCTATACGATTTGCAGCGACTTCATGGATTCTTAAGGTCTTGGATTCTAAGAAAGAAAAGACTGGCGTATCGGAAAATTTATCTTCGCATTCTAGCAAACGGGAGTCATGCGAAAATATATTAAATATTGCAAATTCTGTTAAAATCATGTGTGTCGAGAAAATTAGCAAAGACAGGGGACAAATTTTCTGTAGACATGCAGAAATCCAGGATCAAACTCAGCTGTATCTGCGCATGTATGGTTAGATAAATACTTAGTCCAGGTTTGTTTAGGCTTAAAGCTTTTTGGCTTAAACAGTTTAAAGGTAATTAACTTTTATATGTGATAGAGATGAGTAATTTTACCTAACTTAAGTGGTATTAGTCTAATATCAATCCTCCAAATTAAAGTTAAAAGCACCTCTCCAGTGGCTATTAACTTTTAATTATAATGAGGCTTATAGCTTTTGAAAAAGCCAAGATAAAAAACCATCAATTTATTTAGGCTTTGGTCTTTTGCCTTTTAAACTAGTAAAAAAAAACCCAAACAAATAGGATTTTAATGATTTACGAAGAAAAGGGAAAATTGCAAAACCTCTAAGCCCTACAATTACTTTTTATGAAACATGCATCCATAATTGCATGGTTATTTGATATGCCCCATGTCTTGCTTTTCTACGCCGCTCTCTTTCTACTGACTTAGTTGTATTTTGTTGACGTAAACTATATGGTGTGTCACCTAAGCAATGGACTAGGTGCAGCATGATTAATTAGACCACACCATACCTGGTTCAGCCTCACCGGATTCAAGAGATTCAATGTGTGCCAGTCGATTTAATCCTACAATCAGCAAAATAGATTGAAAAATTACGCTCAAAGCTGATCTAATATAATAATCAGCAATGATCTAAACAGCTATAAGAAGCCAATCACATCAAAAAGTGACGATAAGTCTAATCAGCCCAGGTTGATCAAGGTAGACTTTTTGAAAAAGACGATGCGTAACAAGATCGGAGAAAACCAAACCTGACGTAATTAGAGAAGATCAACAATCGGTGATGCGCAACTTTATTGATCAATGACGAATTACAAAAAAGATCTAAATTACAAGACTACTCCTAGTTGACAAGAAAAGGTAAATAAAAGTATATGCTAGTTGTTTAATTGATTGTCTCCTTTTTTGTTTGCCCTTGATTCTCATTTTATAGTGCATAGATCGATTGTATCCTTCTTCAATGCATTGCCAGCCGTGATCCATATCGATCTTTGTACGGATAAAATTCCATCATTGAATCAACATCGGTTATAATTCTATCTTTTAACTTAACTTTTCCTTTTTTAATCGATATCGGCTAGAAACATCCATTTTATCCTTAGCCTGACATATTGATCATGCCTTGCCAAACATGGATGCTAACATATACCCTCTATTTTTGGGAGATAACATGTTATCTTTAAAAAATCTTCTTCATCGGCTTTAACGTTGATCAGCTTGGCATAATATCCGAACCGTCATTGTTGGTAACTGCTTCATTTATGGCGTCGTAAAATCTTGAGACACGTATGTTCACCGTTAATCGCTCGCAAACCACCGAAAATACCTCCCGCCTTTTCACCTTTTTAACCTATCTATAAATATAAGTTCCATGGTCCATTCACTTGTCATTTTCACGAGCTCAAACTCTCAAACCTCCTGCCATCGGCTTCGTCCCTGTTTCTCAAACTTCAAACTCCTACTTCAGAAACCTTCGTCGGCTTGTACAATTTTCACATCGGCTTAATGGATCCCAGCCAAGTACTCATTCTCATACCTGACAACAATGACCAATGTTACTTAGGACCACTAGGCAATCTTGATCCGTTGGTCGTTATAGAACAAGAAATCCTTTGTCTTCCTTTGTTGACTCTCGAGTATAATATAGAAGGATGGAGTAAGAGCTTTAGGACCTGGCCGACAATGCTGAAGGGCTAGAGGAATTGGTATAATCGGATAGCAGCCCAAAAGTGGCCAATATGGGAAAGGATGGGGATAGCTGAATATCTTCCCATGTCTTTAGCTGATCCAAAGGCCAACGAGACCTTAGTGGCCACGGCTTGTTACTTCTGATCGAACACATTTAATGATTTTATGTTCAAAACCAGTCCTATCAGACCAACACTCTTAGATGTAGCACAGCTTTGTTGCCTTTGACTTGATGAAGACCAAATATCAGCTTTCAGTGCCAAGCCCCAATATAAATTGATTCATTTCAAGGCAGAGGGCTAGAACAAGTATATTAGCAATAACAAAGGAGTCAGCCCAATATTTGATAAGGAATGCATTATCTTCCTAAACATGTGGCTTGACCGATTTCTTTTCTGCGGGGCATCACTTGGGCCAACACAAGTATATCAAGTTGTAGTAGCAGGACAACTAGTTGAGGGTATTCTACTAGCATTGGGGAAACTTTTCTTGCGAGCAATATACCTAATGATGTATGCAATCCGAAGTCGGCTTTTTACAGGAATGGCCAGTATTCAATTGGTAATGTTGGTGGCCCGTTATGGTTCATACAAGTCTAGTTGTACTGCATCCTTAGCCGACCCTTTAATATTGATTCAGTTGAAGTCATGCCTTACACCCTAGAGGGAACTCTAGAAGGCCAAGAGCCTAAGTTTAGAGATAGTTGATTATTTGATGAAAAAATTATCCTTTGTTCCTACACTCAACCAAGACTCACCTCAATCGGAGCAAGAAAATTTCTGGTTTTCTTCTTTTAGCTCAATCAAACGGACTTTAACCAGAATGACTTTTTTAGTTATAAGGAAGCCAACAGCTTTTCCTGGCCATCGTTTCTTCACCTGGCGGCCGACAGCAAGGAAATGCCTACATAGAAATGCCCGCATAGACAATGGATCTGTACAAGATCTTCCTGTCGCCAAGTGCGCTATCTATTGACTTACATACCAGAAATCGGTCTAACCAACCATCCTACAAGTTGTATCACCCATCTGTGTATGCCAGACTGTTGGGATTTGCCCAAGTATCCCTGAGCTTTCAACTTCTTGATCAAATTAGGCCAAAGGATCGACTTCGCCGTTTGTCTAGTTCCAACATCGCCCTACATATAGCTGACGATCTTCAACTCCAAAACCTACCACACTTCATCTTGCAAACCTGAAGGGCAGGCAACTTCAACAACTGGTGGTCGGCTATTTATGTAGTATTATTCCCTGCAGAGCACACTATATTGACGGTGGTCACCAATTTTTTCCCAGATCTGCCATCCGTTGAGTTGGCACCCAATAACTCCGCTAGTAGTGGCTCGAGCTCTAGCAGTGACGCTAGTTCATCAGGCTATACTAACACAAGTATATTTAACATTACTAATGAGGTATCGACTACATTTAAATTTTATCTACAAATAATCCTCTTAAATATTTCTGAACTTTTACTGATCGATTTTTCTCAATTTTGTGAACCAAAGTAGCAGGAAAGAAGCCAGTTGACTCATCTGGTGTCAGCCAATCCAGCAAACGGACATGCATTACCATGACAGCTCTGGTAGGCTACTTATCAGGCACTCTTGGTGTCCAAGCCCCTTCTATTTTTGGCTGCAAAAAAACAACAGCCAAGTAAGCATACACTCATCGGCTTATAATTTAATTTCTTCATAACTTTGCATATAAATCGATACTCATAGCCAATTTCTTAACAGAAAAGAAACATGGCCGAACAAACAAGAAGGTCGTCAATTCCAAAGGTCCCCCACAAAAGAGGGATCAGCCGATCATTCACAATGTGGATCAGCTTCTAGTAAGGTAAATATGCGTGTTTAGTCAATTCATCACTTTTCTCACTGACAACTTCTAACAAACTTGCTGTTGGAGCCTTAACTCTCCCCTTCGACCCAAGTGGCACTACAGGAATCCGCATTATTTTAAATCGGCCAAAAGCCGATTTAAACTACTGAAAAAAGCGAAAATAGCTATTTTCGCCGGTTTTTCAAATATTTTCGTCGGCTTTTGGCCGACGGAAGAAAAACGACGAAAATACAGTTATTTTCGTCGGCAACCGATGAAAATAAATTTATTTTCGACGGCTTACGTGGCCGTCGAAATTACTGGTCGATGCACCCGAACCGCGCTCGGTGCTGACGTGGCATATGTATTTTCGTCGGCTGGCCGACGAAATTAAAGTATTTTCGTCGGTTTTTCGGGTATTTTCGTCGGTCTATCCGCCAAAAAAGCAAAAAAAGTCATCGGCAAAAAAAATTATTTTCGTCGGCCTGGAAAAAAGCCGACGAAAATAGTATTTTAATATCAAAAAAAATTAAATTAACATATAAAATCCCAGAAAATTCACAAAAAATCCTAGAAAATAACAGATCATTTTGCATTAAGCATCCAATCCTAATACTATTTCATCACATATTAGGGTCTATAGTTATTCATGATATTCGTAGAGAAATAAGCAGTTATCATCACAGAATATGACGATACAATTACAACATATCAGCTTTCCAAGAAAGCTCGGCAGCCATGTAGCCTGGTCAGATAGACTCTTCCTAGATCATGAAGCTCACGTCAAAGGACTGCTACATAAAAGCAAGCTTTAAAATGTTAGAAAAGTAAGAAGGGATCGACCAGTTCTCATGTATTCCGGAGGAGTAAATGCCAAACTGGTACTATAACTTTTTCCATCCCGACTATTCTTCATGAGGCCAAAACATGAAAGTCTAGGGTTACAATCCTGCAGCATGTGAATAACATAAAGATGTTGCAAACACACACAGGTGACCACATTGCAGAAACAATTTATATGATACTCACATCATCAAACAGAACTCTGTAGGCATTGAGGTCATGGTAGAGAGCACGCCCCTTACTGGTGCAATATTCTAAAGCCTCAGCAAGATACAGAACAACCCTTAATCTCATGGGCCATTTAATTGCTTGTGATTCCCCTGTGAAATCCATACAATAATGGGAAAACGTTAGATCATTAATCTTGTAAGGAATTAAAAATAATGTATGGCAGGTGATACACTTTCAATTGTAGAAAAAATGGTGAGGCAGACTCGGCTAATGTCTTGGCCCACTTAGAGGTTCAAAGAGAAAGTTCAATATAATACAAGTCCATGAATCTTTAAATAAATATTTGTGTTGCCTGATCTAATGCAGCTAGAAGAAATCTTCCCCATTATGTACCAAGTACTAACAGCCGTTGAGAACAATATTTTGAAAAAGAACAATAGAACAGTCTGCATAATTTACTCTCATTCGACGCCATAGATATCCCAAAAGTCATTTACATATGATGCATAAAATGTAGCCATTAACAGAAACTAATTATTAATAGCAATGAGCTATCAACCTAAAATTTATAAGCAATGGTTGGGAACAACAATAGATGACAATAACAAACTGAGATAAACGTAATTACAGTGGGAAATGAAGGGTAACTTACAATGGAAAAGATGCTTTGCCAGCGTGTCGTTGGGCATGTCCATTCCAATGTAAGAGAAACCCCCATTTGTTTGGTTCACTAATGTAATGTCTTCCACTTCCTTAATCTTGTTTGGCTAGGGACAACGGTAACAGCATTGCTTTAATCCTGTTTGGCTAGTGGTTGTTTCTGAAGCACAAAAATCATTTTTGTAATGTCCAGATCATCACACAAGCACAGAAACAGTTGACAGAGGCAATCTTCTTACCCTTCAGCTCACCACAAAGCAACGGATTCAAAATTAACACCTCAACATTCAGAATTAACACCTCAACATTACAAAAATCGTTTTTGTAATGTCCAGATCATCACACAAGCATAGAAACAGTTGACAGAGGCAATCTTCTTACCCTTCAGCTCAGCACAAAGCAACGGATTCAAAATTAACACCTCAGCATTCAAAATTAACAAGCAAATATGCCATCAAATAGTGTAGGTTAATTTCAAGTAAAATAAACAGCAAGAACTAGATTCTACATGACCTCCCAATACTTAATCTATCAAGGACCAGTCAGTAGTCACCTATGAAGCAAATATAGCTTTCTTTAGCCATGATTTCAATTCTCTTACAAATTCTCAAGTCTATGAAAGTAGTACCTGAAGATGAAGCAGGTTGTCTGTTCTTTCAGCATCAAGCACACGGCGATTTAATGTTTTCCATCCCTAGAACTCAAATTTCTGGATGTGTTTTATGGATCCATCATGAGTACACTCTGCATCCACTAGGACCTGCATGCAATTCATCCAAATTAGCAAACTAAGAAGAGATGATCTAAGTTATGAAATAAATTGCAAAAGAGTATTCCCACCATAAAAAAAAGGCTAGATGCACCAAAACAGCTTTTCAGATTTATCAAATATGATGCCAGCTTATTTTATGTGCACACACTATAAGCCTAATAAGCTAGCTTTTCAGATTTATCAAATATGATGTCAGTCAATGGAAGTTTCAGAAATCGAAGCTTACAGTTGTAAATTTTTCTGACCAGCCCAAGAAGGGAAGTTTCCTGATAGTTGTTTGGCTAGGGACAATGGTAACAGCTTTCCATTCAAGCAAATAGAGATCCAGGTGCTATTATCCTAGGCAAAATTCAAGCAAGAGAACATGTCTTTGAGCTTCAATGACACAAACAAGGTTTCTTAATCTCAACTCGAGAGACACTGATGTTTCTTTTCTGACAGCTCAACTTAGAAAAAAAGGAATTGAGCTGTCAAATTCACAGTGAAATTATCTGCAACAACTCAACTAAAAATAGAGAAATGCTTGCTCATCTTCTGTAAATCATCAGGCATACCATAGAAACACAATCAAGCAGATCACATCCATTTTTATATATTACATACATTAAACCAAGCAGATCACATCCATTTTTATATACCAGAATTAGATGAACATTAGATAGTCTTCCCTCTCTTCATGTAGACTGTAATAACTAATCAAGCAGAAGACAAGAAACACAATCAAGCAGATCACATCCAGAGACTAGAAGACAAGAAACACAATCAAGCAGATCACATCCATTTTTATATACCAGAATTATATGAACACTAGATAGTCTTCCCTCTCTTCATGTAGACTGTAATAACTAATGACAGAACAATACAATAACTGACAATCGAGCAAAATGAATGGCAAACCGTAAACGCAGTTCAATCTATACTGTGCAGCATGTGAACACTATAAGAGATGGTGTTCAATTGTTCGTTGATCATATTAAAAATAGAGAACACTGGTGTTATATGAAATCCCAGAATAGCTGCTTCCCGTGCAGCACCCCCAATAAGCATTCGCAAACCGACCTCATTTGGATATGGCACTGGACGAACATATGCTCCATATGAAGACAACGAGCTAAGAGAAACAAAAGGTTATAAGGTTGACATGAAAGAATTATGACTGTTATAATCGTCGGTACGAGCAAACTTGGTCACCTTTTTAAACAGAAAACTGATGTCAGACTATATACAAACCAATGTAAGACAAGTTCACAGGACAAAAGGAAGCAACTACAACAACGGTAAAGATGTCTCCCTACACTGATGTAGTAGTGATGTACACAATCTGACAGCCAAGAACAAATCCAACCAGCAATTTGACTTGTTCTCGTTGTTGGCTGGTCTAGCTTAGGAAGCAATGTTAACACTCATATAGAACAACAGATAACAAAGCCATTATGCCAACATTTCTACATAGCACTCTAAAACCTACATATTTTTAGGATACAAGAATACAACAGTAAATTGAGCAACTAGAAGCAATTAACTCAATAGACCTCCCACGTTCAAATCGCGCAAAAATTGAAGATCCTAATCTGATTTAGGGATTTAAAATCCACCTAGCCAATGAGCGTATCCAGCCCAGCCAAGGATAACAATGTTGGACGAATAAAGAAATTTGAGAGGCTAAGACCAAGGCAGTACAAATCTGAGAGATGTACACGATGCAGAAATGCATAAGAACTCACCATCTCGCGCCATACCCTCTCGCCGACCGCCAATCCGTGGACGTCAGGTACAGAAAGCCCCCAACCTTAAGCGCCAAGAATGCCGCCCGTATGTATGCGGCCTCGCCTCGAAGAGTCCACATCGAGGTCGTCGAAGTACTCTCGCCGGAGGTACCGCTCCGCGAGCAGCCGGTGGCGTCGAGGTGCGACACCACCCACCTCCTGTTCCCCCGACGGCGCTGCTCAAGCGGGAGGTTGTCGAAGATGATGGGGCGGAGCGCGTCGGGCGTCGTTGCGGCCTGCACGTCGTCAGCGCCGGCTTGCGCGAGATAGCGGAGCGCGACGGACGCCGCAGCCGCACATTTCATCGAGGCGAGGAAAGGGGCTGTGGGGTCGGCGGCGATGGCGCATGGCGGGGGGCGGCGACGCCGCTGCGGAGCGCGCGGGGCGGCGCGGGGGCGGGCTGGCGTCGACGCGAGCGGGCGTGGGCGGCGGCTCGTGGCGGCGGCGCGAAGGTCATGAGTGGGGAAATTTTTGGCGGGCAAGGGTTTTGGTCTCGACTTATTTTCGACGGCAAAATGGGCCGACGAAACTATACACATATTTTCGACGGTCCAAATCTAGCCGACGAAATTATCCAATATTTTCGACGGCTTTATTCGCCGACGAAATTAAATCCTTGTTTTCGACGGCTTTTTGCAAAATACCGATTTAAATTAACCGCTTTTCGAAGGTTTTTCCGGTAATGAAATGGCAACGTATTTTCGACGGCTATATTATAGCCGATTTAAATTACGCCGACATTTTCGACGGCATCCTTTGGCCGACGAAAGTATATAGGCATTTTCGACGGCTTTTTTTTGGCCGACGAAATTACTATTGGCCGACGAATCAGCAGCGTTTTCCTGTAGTGTGGCCAATATTCTGGCCAATTTGCCAACTGCAGAGTCTGAACTCCTTCCTCTGCCATCGCAGTCGACCCCTCAGACCATGACTTCTCCTGTTGTAGAATCAACCGCCAAGCTAGCAAACTCTCTTACCGACAGACTAGGCTTCACTTTGTCAAACTTAGAGGATGACAAGGAGGTAAAAATAGACACATAAACTAAAGAAATCTAATAGATTCTCTGTGTGTCCAAGGACGCATCGGCCATAGTGGTGTCGGCCTCAGGCATGAAGGAGAGATGAACAAATTTTTTGAACTTTTATTCATGCCCTCGGCCAAGCTACTTAAAAACGGCCAGCCGCTATAGGATGCAATGGCCGCAGTGCAAGCCGATCTTCCTGAAGAAGCGATGGCTGTATTGTTAAATGTATGCCATCTTGATGAAAAAAGAGATGCAGTCGATACGGCCAAGGCTAGGCTTGCATGTTGGGATGCGCAGTGAGAAGACCAAAAAACTCTGGATAAAATGATAGCCGTCACTAAAGCTAAGAAAGCCAAATATGATGAAGACGCTAAGTCCAACAAACTCACCAAGGAGGCCACTCTAAAATTGGAGTCAACCAAAAAATTCCTTGAAGCAGAATTAGCCAAAATCTACAAGCAAATATCCAAAGGCCAACAAATGCTAGTGGACTCCTCATCGGCTTTGAAGATTCCAAAGGTCGAACTTGACCTAGTTGTAGCAACAGTGAAGAAGCAATTGGGAGAGAGAGGCATGTGGGTGGGAGGAGACCGAGAGTAACTTACAGAGCGATCAAGATGAGGGATTTGTTGACTATGCACTAGGATTGTAATGTCTATTGTAGTGTCTATGCGATGTGAAGATTATAGAAAATATGGGCCTGTTTAGGGAAATTGTAGTTTTTCTAAAAAGCTGTTTTTTTTACTTTCTAGACTGAAAAGCAGCTGTAACTTTTTATAAGAGGCTGTTTAACAAACAATTAATTTTCCTTAGCAATAAGCTGCAAAAGCATGTTCTGCCTAGCTTTTAGTTTTTAGCTTTTGCCAATTATATGTGGCTTCTACTTTATGCCAAAAATCGCTTAAAAGCTAAGCTATTTAGAGAGAGGGGCTTATTAGCATTTTAGAAACTGAAGCTGGCTTTTAAGGCCCCAAACACGGCCTATATCACTAAGACATGGAGTAAATGACAATCAGCAAAACTCTTATCTTTTAGATTTTTCACCTTGTTTGTATATAGAGGTGGGCACTCAGGTTGGGCTTTTTTGGGCTGGTCTGAGCATGGCGATATGGCACGGTCCAAAGCCCAGGTTGGCATGAAGTGGGTTGTGTCGGGTCGACACGACACTATAGCACGAGCTATGTCAGGCCCGAGAATCGAGCACGATGGGTGAAACGGCCGAACGACACTGTAGCACGGACCGTACTGGGCCCGATAACTCAAGGTATAAGGAAGAAGCCCAGCATGAAGATCATCGACTTACAGAGTATGAGCACCGCGGGCGCACTCTATAGTATGGACGCCACCCCGCCGCCTACACCTAAGAGAGACAGGTAAGAGCGGAGAGCTCTCTCTCTCACCCGTCTCTCTCAATCTCTCTCTCTCTCCTGTCTCTCTCAATCTCTTTCGTCTGTCTCCCTCTCTCTTTCTCACCTATTGCCCCTTCTCTCGCCCGTGTTTAGCACATCCCCTTCGCCTTTTGTAACTATTCAAGAATAAATAAATTTTAGTTCTTATTCCTATAATATTTGTATCCACTGCCTTAACTCCATGCGTCTACGGCTCCTATCCTTTTGTTGCAATAGTGTAAATGGGCCGGGTCTGGGCCGACATGACACGAAGCGCAAATGGACCGTGCCTAGGCTCGCCGAAGGCGAGTCGGACCGACATGGCACGACACAGTGGACACGAAGGGCTGTCGCGGCTTGGCACGGTTCAGACACAAAGCACGATAGACCTGTGCCGGCCTGGTCGACACGGTACGACGTCCACCTCAATTTGTACACAAATATCCGGCTTACCCTTGCATGCTTCAATTCTCAAACAACGCTTGGAAAAATTATAGCCGAAGAAAAGGAAGACAACGACAGCTCTGAAATGTATTCCATGGTCGCATGTCTAGTTTTCCCGACGTGAATGAAAGGTGGCAAAATAGGCACCAAGCTTTAGTATAAGTTGGAAAAGTTATTCCGTATAAAGTCGTTGTGGGACTACCATAGGGGAAGAAGAATAACCGAGTAAGCACGGCATGCTAACTAATCATCCCCACAGTCACGGATAGGGCTTCTAATGGACGAAGTTTGGTCTAGGCCTGAAGTTTGGAAATCATTACTTTTCTGATCATGTAATAACTTTTTTAAAATGTAGCCCTCTTCTAAATGTAATTATAAAAATAACTTCATTCCCGATATGGAAGTAGATAACACATATCACCTACTATGCTCTCTCTCCTCCAGAACATCCAAATAAAGAAACAAATCTTGATTCCTTAATCTTTATACATCAAAACAAATCAAAGTACTCACAAAAAAAAAGAAACCAAATCAAAGAAGCAGCAACAAGGGCCACGTCGCCGTCGTCGACAGGAGCAAGTTCAGCAAGTCCGACTAATACGCGGTCCTCGATGCCACGACGCTGCTCGACGGCAGCCCCCGGTAAGACCAACAACACCATCAAGAGCCAGCACAGGGCAGGGCGCTTTGCGGGTCAACCAGCCAAAAATAGCAGCAACCCTGCAGCAATCGGTGTCTACAAGCTCATCAATGAGGCATTCATTGGCTAGGGCTGACAGGAAAACTCGATAGGGTTCAAATCAAAATTGCGTACGAGGGAGGTTGATGGCATCATCATGTTCTCCATGTGGAATCTCTAGACGGAAAGAAATGGCAGGATTTTTACCAACACCTATCGTACAGTCGATCTGGTGGTCAATGCCATCCTTCAAGATGTCCGCAATCAAAAAGGTGCTTTCGCTGCTATATAATAATTCTGCGGGTCACGCTTCTTGGGAACCTTGGAACCTTCGGGTTTCAGTCCCCTTTTCTGGTAGTTGTGAGCCTTCCAACGTATTCATATCCTTATAAGTGTACCTAGCCCTTATGGCTATCTTTTCTTTTTCTTCGAACTGAGCATGTATCTATTCTTATCTTCTAAATGCATTAGCAGAGCTCCTGCCCTTATTTCAAAAAAATAGTTAATAGTTTCAAAATTAAAATGAGTCTATTTAGAGTGAAAAAATATTAATAAGACACAACTCGATAGTGGCTCGTTGGCTCGAATTCGAAATAACCACTTAAATGATAAATAAAATAATATTATGTTGAACTATCACTGCTGGTTCGAGAACGGCATCACTGCCGGTTGCACGGGCCGGCAGTGTTTGGTCGGCAGAGATACAAGGGTCTATCACTGCCGGGTCAAAAACCGGCAGTGATGAGGAGTATCACTGCCGGTTCTATCCTCAACCGGCAGTGATATCTAACTATCACTGCCGGGTCAAACCCAAAATCCGGCAGTGATGGTCATTATCACTGCCGGTTGTACATTAAACCGGCAGTGATATTAACTATTACTGCCGGGTTATATCACAATCCGGCAGTGATATATGCACATCACTGCTGGGTGACTCTAAGAACCGGCAGCGACAAGCCATGCACCAAATATTTTTAGGGCATATTTTTTGTGCAATATATATAATTTCGTATAATTGTTTATGCAGTGTCCATATGTAGTATGTAAAGCATCGTTCAAATACTCATTCAAATATATGAATATATTATAAAGCATCGTTAAAGTCATAATTCAAATATATTAAAGCATCACAATATTTCGTTTTTACAAGGATTTGTTTACAAATACATATAGTTCGACTACATCTCATCACATTCACTTTGATTATGCATCGACTACATCTCGTGGAACTCGCCGTTTGGATTGATGATTTCGTCATGAATGAATCCTGCGAGCTGTTCTTGAACTGCTATAATTTCTGTCAGTAATAACTTACTGGTTTTCAGCTTCGAGCGCTGTGTTATTGAAGAAAAATAGAAAGTTAAGTAATGATGATATATGTTAAATGAAATTAAGAAAAGTAGGCATGAATGTGTAATTACGTACCATGGCTTCGTTATAGCTGACACTCTCCATAACAATTGAATGCATATTTGTACATACATAAAATGCACATAAATTGTTTCCCGGGTCCTGCCTCATGCATGGAAAGTCGGTTATTACTTCAAAATATTTCCTGTAGGGATGATACCGAACACTTTTCTTGCAGTATCGTGCAAATGCCCTGTGAATGATTTTGAATATTAATTAAACTTAAATGCAATATAATGGAATTTTGTTAGAGCAATAACGCAACCATCGAGTTTACCTGTTCAGCATGTCCAAAAAGTCTTGATATAAATTAGTTGGTTTTCTCCTCGAGTCCAAGACAAAAATCTTGCTACAGTCTAGCTGGATGACGAGGAGGACCCAGTGATATCTGCACATATATATCAACATGGTCAATTTCTCCCACATCGTGCGTGTTATGCAAAAACAGTAAAACGATATTACATGTAGGGAAATACATACTTAAAGTTATAGGGTAAAAGTATGGAGGTTTTGTATTGCAGCTTCAAGAAAGTATTAAATGAATAGTCTTCATTATACTGTGGATTGTCCTTGACAAGCTTCTCGTTGATAAGCCCCGGATCTATGAATCCTAGATTGTCATTACTATTTCTTCTACATGTCTGTATCTCCATCCTACATAAGAAAAAAGTTAGACATGCAATTAAATGGTACAAGAATGCACAATAATATACGTAGAGACTTACAAAGTCCACAGTCTCAGTATATTCACATCCAGGGCATCTTGCTGGTACACCATATACAACTCCTCAAAAGTTACCCAAAAGATGTTATCCCCATTGTGAAAATCTTGCTCCATGTATTTGACTGCGAACGCCTCCATACCATCATTGGATTGCGCCATGTACCACTGATGGACGCGCCGCAGTTGTGTTGTTAGGTGGTCGAAATGATCTGGTTCAACCAGCGGTTTGCCCAGAAAGTACTTCCACCTTAAACCTTGCTGGTGAGCTTCTAATTGAGCAGGATCTGCTTGAGCATGCAACTGCAACGCATCAGTACTAGCCGCCTTCAAATATGGCATTCTAGATATGCGCTCGTAGTTCGACATTTTGCAAGGGTCCGAAGTCTGCCCCATCGTCTGCACTTTTGCCATACTCAAGAAAAACTTCTGTGCGTTTGCATCAACCTTAATCTTCTCAGGTGATGGCGCCTTTTTAAAGTGAGATGTTACGCTGGCGCTTACATGCTTTCTGAGTTCTTCATTAGTCATCTCAGCTGGTAATTTCTTCCCAGATTGTCCTGGCTTCACAGATGATTGAGATTTCTTCGACGACCGTGTCGACTTCCAAGAAGGTGCTGGTGTTGGATTCTTTCCAGATTTGGGCGGAGGAGTCGGACTTTTCCTGGTTGGTGCTGGCGGAGGAGTTGGACTATTTCTGTGTGGTGGCGACAAGGGCGGGAGGTCTCTGTGTGGAGAGTGCGGCTGATCATCCTATTCGTCATCCTCATTGTCCGAGCCAAACTTAATCAAGCTCTTGCACCACGCGAGGAAGCCATGCACGTTTTCTCCAAGTTTTTTGTTTCCATCCTCGCCAGCAATCTCTACCTCCATTTTACGGTACTGCCAGACTACACTATCCACTTCGACCCTGGCGAATCCCCGCGGTATCGGGCGACAGTGCAAAACCTGCGACTCTTGACATGGCCAAGCCCTGCCCTCAGCCACCTTGATAGTAATCCCATGTGCGGACAAGTGTAGCTTGCACGGTGTCGGTTCTGCGATGTCATCCATAGGAAAATGGAGTCCATACTATTCGGGAATCCCTGTGGACGCGCAGCTGCTCTTACGACCGGCGGGGCTGATGAGCTCCAGGCTTTCACGGGGTGGCGGTCATGACCTGAGAGCGTTCTGTACTGTTTGCTCCACAGCCTTATCTAGTTCTGCTCTCTGCTCCGCTAACGCTCTCGCCACAACATCTTTTATTTGACGGTCCAGTTGATCTTCTCTTAATCTTTTTGGCCGCTTATACAACGATGCGTCAGTTGGGAATGCTTCTTTCCACGGCACCAAACCAACTCCTTGGATGCGACTAGGGTGCTCTTTGTTACCCAACGCTTCGGTTAGCTCGTCATTCTCCCTTCGTGGCCTGAAACATCCTTGGGAGGACTGAATGTGAGCATTTGTGATTCTGCGCGACACTTCCTGGTCTCTTTCGGTTCTGAATCTTAAGCTACCATCATCAGAGATAGAAGCACCTCTCCCAAGCAACTAGTGTTTCGATCGTTCGCTCAACTCAGTAGTCGCAGGGATGACACCCCTGCTGGATAGTTCTGCTTCGGTCCTATCCCATGCTGGTATTTTCTTCACGTACCCACCTGTGCCTAGTGTGTGAGGGTAAATATTCTTATCCGCATTTGCCTTGTTCCTTTCGCTTACTATTTGAGCTTCTTCAGACCTCTTGTACACCATAAAGTCCTCCCAAAACTCCCTTAACTTTGGGTACATGTCAAAATTTGGCGTTTCATTCTTCTTCACGTAGTTCTTATTTAGTGCCGTCTTGCAATTCTTCCATGCTATGCACATGATACATAGCGCCCATTTCTTTACAACCAGCTCGGACCCTTGGGGGAACTGGAACACTTGTTTTAGCTTATCCCACAAGGAGTTCTTCAGGTCATCGGGAACCACCCACTGGTCACCTTGCCGGCCCGTCCATGATTTGTAGCTGATGGGCACATCATCCCTAGCAAGAACCCCGCATGCTGTCCTGTATGGCCCCAATGCTGATTGAGGTACAACTAGTTCCCCGACTGTCGAGAGCTCCACTATGTTAAATACTCCCTTAGGCATCTTGTTCGGTCCACGAGCTGTGCGCTGCCTCCGTTTATCATACGTTTGAGCCTGCAATTTGATATTCTTATTAGTCGGCTGAGCCTACAATGTTTTGGGAACCACAATGTACTAGTACTTTACCACGCCTACGTTAGTGACGTCAGGTTGCTCCATGTCTTCATGCAGTAGGTTCAGGTAGTACGTTGGGCTGCGGTTCGTGCTACCCGTTCCTCCTTCGTTCATATTTGAGGGCCCAACTCCCTCCTGCACTTGTCCCTTGTCAGAGGCCATTCCTATCAAATTTATCGAAAATATCAAATTAACTGTGTCATTTCTGAGCTAACACATACAATGTTAACGACGAAAGATGTAATGAGGAAAGACCTATAGACGTCTTTTTTTGAACTTTATACACATTAATGAAACATGATGGTTTTAATGTAATGAGGTAGTACATTAATGGAACACTAAGGAAACAAACTAACTTATTTAATCCGATTGCCGATTGCATCATTATCTTTACTTGCCTTGCACTACATTGCTAGTGTGAATTGTTTGGTTGTCTAATTGTGGCCATCTTGCATCTATGGGGAAGTTTTTTTTATGGTTGCATGTGATGTGCTAGATGCAAGGCGTTAAGGTTAGAAAATTATTAGCAAAACTTTGACTTACCCTAAAATACTATAGGAGTTGTTTCTTATCGTATGAAGCTTTAATTCACGTTAATATGCATGGTGTGTGTTACTCTGTTTCATCGCAAAATTTGAAAGGTAGAATGACATGTATTCAAAAAGGGAGTATATGATTGCTGTGAGATGCTTAATTTGTACGGAGCATGTGTACAAATGTCGGTGCTCTACATGCAACTGTATTATGGTAAACTTATCAATTTCAATTTCACCGCAAATTGTAAAACTAAAATACGGCTAATATTTGTTGACAGAGGGAGTACTCAATAATAATGTACAGATATTTCGTGATGTCAATTTAATGACAAATATACAACAATTGCTGAACTTATCAATTCAAAGAAATAAAATTAATACACATATTTGAAAGACACATACACATCTTTAAAGAACATGTACACATATATAGTCATACAGATTACATGTACACACACACACACACACATATATATATATTTTATCTTCATACACATACATCTGCATACTACCACATCATATCAGATTCAGTACTAAAACAAAAGATGAGATCACAAGGACACCAAGGTCACTTTCCATAGAATATCACGGGGAAGGGAGAGAAACGGCCCTAGCGCTTCACCTCAATGGCGCAGTGATCGGCGTGGGGTGATGGGCTGCGACGGCGCCGAGCTTGATGATGCTTAAAATAGAACAAGTAGAAGCGATAATAAGAGCAAGATTTTATTGCTAATCCCTAATGACAATGCGATAACAGTCACATAATGAGCAAAATTAATAATTTAACCAGATCATAAACAGCTATGAGATAAATCACATGTAAGCCATGAATAAGAAGATATATCATGAATTTAGTAAATTCAGATTCATGGCAGCTAAATGGGCAATGAAAAGACCAGCTTTAAAGCTCAAGTTTGAATTCAGGTTTGTTCTCAGATTGCAAATCAAGGGGTTGCTAATAAAATTAGCCATCCAACCACAATTTGAGCTAAAGATCATAGGTTGAATAAGACTGCAAATTAAAGACTTCTATACTACAACAGCACTGATCTTGCATACGATGGAATAGCCAAATCTCTATGTGTATGAAACAGTAACAACACAATGCTTAGGGGAATAACAGATTAATACATCATTTCGGCCAGCACTCAAATAGCCTGAAAACCGAGCCGAACAGCAACAAAGCACCCACTGTTTCAACTAGTATCAAGAGTGAAAAACAACACTAGTTCTCCAGGATTAGAAATCAACAGTGCATCAGTTTACTGATCAATTAATTAACCTCAAGTACTGGATCATACACAATGAGTCATCAAAATAAAGCTAAGAGCAGTGCTAAACTAGATTTTTTAATTCACAGAATAAACAAGCCTCATACACGTGCAATCATCATCGAACAAAAAGAGAGGGCCAAAACGAGTGCTTCTAGATTTGGTCACACGGCCTCTAGCTCGAAGGCTAGTCCCCCAGAACTGACCAAATCGGTCCACTGCACAAGCAAATTAACTAGGGAATTGAAGATCTTACAGCGCGTTGAATCCCAGCCAACGATGTCGAGGCAAATGGTGCAAGGCACTGACCTAGAACAGGCTTACTGTACCCAGCGCGGAGGTACCTTGAGCGACGCCGGCACGGAGGAGGGCCAGACGTAGAGGTGCCGAGGCGGGGATGCGACGGTGAGCGGGGAGCCGAGGCGACTCGAGGTACCTTGAGTGACGCCGGCGCGGAGGAGGGCCAGACGCAGAGGTGCCGAGGCGGGGATGCGATGGTGAGCGGGGAGCCGAGGTGACTCGAGGTACCATGAGCGACACTGGCGTGGAGGAGGGCCAGACGCAGAGGTGCTGAGGTGGGGATGCGACGGTGAGCGGGGAGCCGAGGGGACTCAAGGTCGTTGGGGAGGAGGCGGGGTGCCGAGGCGGCGGGGAGGTCGGAGGCTTCGAGCTCCTTCGAGGCGGCAGCGTTTGGAGGAGACGACGAGGCGGGAATGCGACAGCGCCGAGGTCGAGGCAACGGCCAGGAGGATGAGGCAACGGCACGACTGTCGAAGGCGTGGAGGTTAGAGGCTTCGGGGTGAAGGTGGCGGAGATGCAAGTGACAGGAGAGGGCGCGGCCTTCAATATTTATAGGGGCCGACTATCACTGCTGGCTCATCACATGAACCGACAGTGATATTATATCACTGCCGGTCCAAGAAGACAATCGGTAGTGATAATAGAGTATCACTGCCGGGCCAATCTCAATCCGGCTGTGACAATAGAGTATCACTGCCGGGTCAATTTCAAACCGGCAGTAATAAGGTAGTATCACTGCCGGCTCAATCTCAACCCGGTAGTAATAATGAGTATCACTGCCGGTCTAGTCCCAACCCGGTAGTAATAATGTAGTATCATTGCCGGCTCACTCTTAACCCAGCAGTAATAAGGCAGTATCACTGCCGGTCCACTTTCAAACCGGCAGAGATAAGCCTCCGGCCAGTTAATTTAAAAGGCCTTTGGGATTTTTCAAATTTGTTCCAAATTTGATGAAAAATTTCCCCTAATTTTCTGAAATTGTAAAAAATCCAAATTGTTCACTGTCTTAATAGTTTCGATATTTTGAAAATCAAATAATGTTTCAAAAATTCACACAAATGCTATAAATAATTTGCATTTTTCATTTTGGCATTTTATTTTTGAAAAAATTGGTTAAAATAATTTATTTCAAAGGCGATGGGCTTTGGGATTTTTGAAAATCCTATCAAATTTAAAACAAATTTCATGACCAAGTTCTAAAATTGTAGAAATCAAAATTGCTAACTGTGTTGATAGTTTTAATATTTTCGAAATCAAGTAATGCTTCAAAAATTCACAGAAATGCTATAAATAATTTTACAGACATGTAACAATTCACACAAATGCAGTCAAATCCATTACTTCACTTCATACAATACATTAATTGTTACACATGAGAAAATAAACATATCATTCGTACAAAAGAAAGTATATATATCTTTAATTAGTACAACTAAGCTACGATTCGACCTTCGTTATGATCGTGGCGTATGTACGTAGCTTCGTCACTCTCTTCCATGATACTTTGGTCGATGTCCTCTCCGAAAGGAGAAAGCTCATCGAATTGGTTTTACTCTTCCTCGTCAACAACATTCTCTACTCCGACAATTCTTCTTTTGCCTTCTATAACCACGTGGCGTTCCTTGTTAGCAGGGTCAGTTACATAGAAGATTGGCGTAACAGAATTAGCAAGTACGAATGGTTCTTCTCTATATCCGATGAGTTTGAGGTCCACGGTAGTGATACCGTACTTGTCGATGCACACGCCCCCTGGAAGTCTGACCCATTGGCACCGAAAGAGAGGGACCTTCAAAGGTCCGTAGTCAAGCTCCCAAATTTCTTCTATGAATCCGTAGTAGGTTTGCCTATTTCCATTGTTGTCATAGGCATCTATACGGATACTGCTGTTTTGGTTGGTGCTCTTTTTATCTTGTGCTCTTGTGTAAAATGTAAAATCATTTATGTCGTATCCTTCAAATGTCCAAATTGTAGTTGACGGTCCCTGAGCCAACACTTTCAACTAAGCGCAGTCTGTGTCCATATGCATCATGTGTCTACGCAACCAATCGCCGAAGTGATCTCTATGCTCTCTCGCGATCCAAACCTCTGACTTCCCAAGGTTTGTTCTGGATAGCATGCTCTTATGCATGTTGACAAACGGGGCCACCACAACTGATTGTCCCAAAACTGCGAAATGTGCTTGTGTGAATGAAGCTAGATTGCTAGTACGGAGTGATTTCTCGCCTAGTGTCCCCTTCCCCTGTAGCCTTCCCTCATGCTGAGATACGGGCACACCAATCAGTTTAAGATCCATA